>JAOWBL010032895.1:0-29107 GCA_028564865.1 Zenarchopterus dispar
TACAGTAGACCACCTAATTCTTATAAATAGACTTAGGCACCTGGTTGGCCTCTCTGGCACTGCTCTTAACTGGTTCAAATCCTACATCACAGGTAAAAGGTTTCTGGTAAGTATGGATACATGCTTCTCAGGGATCCAAAAAATCAAATGCAGTGTACCCCAAGGCTCAGTTCTAGGCCCAATTCTTTTTAATTTATATATACTTTCACTCAGTGGCTTAGTGGTTAGCACTGTTGCCCTCACAGCAACAAGGTTCACTCCCGGCAGGAGTCTTTCTGTGCAGAGTTTGCATGTTCTCCCTGTGCTTGGTGGGTTTTCCTCAGGTACTCTGGTTTCCTCCCACAGTTCAAAAACATTTATATTAGGTTGATTGATGATTCTAAATTGCCTGTAGGTGTGAATGTGAGTGTGCATGGTTGTTAGTCTCTATATGTGGTCCTGTGATAGACTGGCAGCCTGTCCAGGGCTTACCCCTGCCTCTCGCCTGCAGTGGGCTGGGATTGGCTTCAGCAGACCCCCCGGACCCAGTAATTGGATTCAGCAAGTATAGAAAATAGATGGATGGATATGCTTTCACTTGGGGATGTCATTAGGATACATGGCATTCATGTTCACAGCTATGCTGATGATACACAGCTCTGCCATGTCTCCTGAAGACACAGCCAATTGATGATCTTTTTAATTGTATTTTAGATATTAAATCATGGATGGCAGAAAACTTCCTCCAACTCTACCTGGATAAAACCAAAGTTTTAGTTATCAGTCCCAAGGCCAAGAGAGAGAAACATTTGCCAAAATTACATGCACTATCTTTAAAGACATCCGATCAAATAAAGAACCTGGGCGTCATTCTTGACTCTGAGCTCAGTTGTATTCCACATGTTAATAATCTGGTTAGAACAGGTTTTTATCATCTGAAGAATAGAGCCAGAGTCCACCTAGTTCTCTCTTGGACCAACAGGATCAATTTTAGAATACTTCTTCTGGTTTTTAAAAGTCTTAATGGTTGTGTCCTGTCCTATCTTACTGATTTGCTTTCACCTCATGAGCCCTTGTGGACCCTCAGGTCTTCCGGTATTGGCCTTCTTAAAATTCCTGTTGTTAAAACCAGAACCCATGGTGAGGCTGCCTTCCAAAACTACCCCCCACGTATATGGAGCAGCCTGCCAGAGCACCTGAGAGCTGCCTAGACTGTTAACGTTTTTAAAAGCAGGCTCAAGACCTACTTTTTTAATCTGACTTTTAACTAATGTTTGTTTCAATCCTGTTTTGACTTCCCATCTTCAATTTTCTTTTTAGCCCCTTTTTTTTTTTTTTAAATGCATGGGGTGGGTTGTGGTTCCTACTGTGCAGTCTGGCTCCGGGGTTTGGCAGCCACCTCCTGATGCAGACAGCTCCTTGTGATAGTGTGCTTGTGTTCCCTCAGTGGTTCTTCTGTGCCCAGCAATGTTTTTCATGTTATTATGTATTTTAACCTTTGATTGTGTTTCATCATTGATAGTGATCAGGGTTGGTGGGTAGATGGATGGGGCCGATTTTGTTTTTACTGTTAAAGCACTTTGTGCTACATTTTATCGTATGTAAAGTGATATATAATTAAAGTTTGATTTACTTTGATATACATACATAATTTGATTTAGTACATAATTTGATTTGATTTAACTTGATTTGAATGAAGTCTCTTTTAGGAGCACTTTTCTACATACCTACCAGAGACTCCAAAAAGGCTGGGCATTCCAAACTGCTGTTTCATCCATAAGCACAAACAACCATTAGAACCCCCAAAATACTAACTCTGGGGGATATAAGAAACCCCATGGCAACCCAATGCTTCTGATCATGGCCAACTGCAGAGTGTATCAAGGTCCTGCCCCTCGCAAGGAAAGTGGTTACAGAACAAGTACTGTGCAGTGACGTGAGCCCGACTATGTATTGCCGATACCTCTCAACCTCATGAAGAAGTTCAGGCTCCTTCCCCCCACAAGAGGTGTTATTTCACGTCCCAAGAGCCAGTTTTGGAGCTGAGGATCTGGTCACAAAGGGCTACACCTTCGACTGCTACCCTTACTACATAGCCCCCAACCCACTTGGCCCATCCTGCAAGTGGTGGGCCCACAGTAAGGTGAAGACATGTTGCTTATTCAGACTGAGCCCAGGCCTTGTTGGTAAAGGCCCAGCCACCAGGTGCTCACTGACGAATCCCTTCCCAAAGTCCGGCTCCAGGGTGGGGCCCTGGTAACCCTTTTCCGGGCTAGCGACCTGTGGCTCCTTCTATTTCCATATGCGTAATAGGTCAAGAATCGCTCTTAGTCTGGCCTATATCCCT
Organism: Zenarchopterus dispar; assembly: GCA_028564865.1. Taxonomy (NCBI): domain Eukaryota; kingdom Metazoa; phylum Chordata; class Actinopteri; order Beloniformes; family Zenarchopteridae; genus Zenarchopterus; species Zenarchopterus dispar. The sequence continues at coordinate 2,327 of JAOWBL010032895.1, forward strand.
GGACCAATTTCCCTTGCAAGAGCCTACCAGGGGGAATTTCCCCAAACAACATAGTCTTGGGAATCATACAGGCACACAAACCACTCCACCACGATAGGGAGTTTTGTTTTTATGAAATTAACAAACAAAAACAAAACCATAAAATCCAATACTGTCCACAGAGAAGCAAAAGCCCAGCACATCACAAAAACCATTTGCAAAAAGAAAAAAAAAGGAGAATAGGACTTACCAAGTCTAACTTGTCAGATTTGAGCCGTATGTAGGGATCAAGCGTGATCTTAGGTTTTGTCCCTGTTGTTGACCTCTGGCTGGTAGAATCTAGAGGAAAGCAAAAGGGGAAAAAAACAAGGAGACAGCAGGCAGAGAAAAGTGAAGGAAGACAACTGTAACTGTGCCAAACTGAAAAAGTATCAAATAACTGATGAATTTTGCTAGTACTATTTCTGTATATATGCTATAATATAGTGATCTAAGTCCTGACTAAAATTCTTCAAATAAGTAACACTGGATCTGGTCAAACAGTTAAATCCCAATATCATTTTTTTCCAAGAACATTGCAAATAAAGGGGAGACTGGATACAGGTCTATAATTAGAAAACACTCAGGGGAAAATATTTTTTAAGTACTTTTTTAATTCAAATACATAAAAAGAAAAAGCATTTGGTTTTTAAATAGAAAGAGTGTAGGTGTATGTAAGAGTAACAGGACAGTTTCTGTGGAATGGGGGGAAAATTGGATTGGATCATACATTGATGGAATTCTTTTTAGATTGCGTGGAAGTGGCTGACTGTGTTGATCAATGAGGTGCATTATGTTGTGTGGGGGTGGGGACAAATGAAAAGCAGATGATTAAAAAGGGGACTGGAAGGAAGATGGATGATTATAGATAAAAACAGAAGGAAAAAGTCATGGGGGGAAGGGTTTAGAGCTAATCCCTGATATTAATTTGATGAGTTTGGCTGTCCTAGATTTTCATGGCTACGTTCTGTGGTCATGATGCTGGTGCACACACCCTTTTCTTAGGGCCATGAGCTGATTGTAGTAACCATCATGAGTCTTTAACTTAGCCAACAGATCTTCCTCTCAAAGACGAAGCGTATGAGCAACAAAAAAGCCAGTAAGATTGTAAGTTTGTGAAACAATATTTAGTTCAGATGACAGGGCCATGCTGTCCTATGAGCAGAGAATGAATGTATTATGGGATGAACCATAAGTGACAACCAGTAACAGAAAAGCAGATTCAAAATACATTCGATTTGACAGCTATATTACACTTCAAGTGGTAATGATATGCCTTTACTGATTATTAACCAACAAAGTTTCTTCAGGTTTTGCTCTACTTTGTATCCAAAGTCAGTTTGTTCCTGACATCTTGAGAAAAGTATTGCAAATCAGAATGCAGAGAACACTTAATGCTGGAACTGGAAAAATCAAACTCTTATCAATGTTCAGAAAATGGACTTGTTCCCTATGCTTGTTGAAGAAAAAGGAGAGAAAGTAAAACAAAGAGACTGAAACCATGAAAACTAATAATTTCCCTTCTAAACTAATGAAATGTTTTGGAATTTGAATTGAATTTGTTCATTAGCTCTCAGTGCTGCGTTTTATGCTACTAATGACTCCATTCTATTATTGAAAACAGAACATGTAACATGTAACTGCAGATGTGATTGAACTCCGCCATAGACTTATAGAAGGTATTCAACATCTTGATACAAATGCTGAAGGACATAAGCTTCCTCAAAAAGTAAATTTGACTTTGTCCTTTCTTATAAATAGCATTAGTGTTGTTTTTCCAGTCCAGTCTGTTGTCCAGGTGAAAACTGAGGGACGATGATAATACAGACCCCTGTGGTGCTCCTGTGCTGCTGACCACCTGGTCAGACACACAACCATTCAGTCTCACAAACTGTGATCTGTTTGTTAAGTAGTCAGTAATCCAGGTGATTGTGGAGGCATCCACCTGTGTCTTCTGGAGTAATGCAGACTAGATGGGGTAAATGCACTGGAGAAATCCAAGAACATGATCCTCACAGGGCCTGCCTTGTCTAGATAACTGTGGGTTCATCAAAGTAGGTGTAGGATGGCATCTTCAGCTTCAACCCCGAGACAATAAGCAAACTGCAGTGGGTCCTGGAAAGTGCTTGTTTGCTTATTCCAGGGGAGGAGGGGCAATAAAAGTCTTTTCAGGACTTTCATGATGTGGGAGATTAGGGTCTCTAGTTATTAGGAGAACATGGATTAGCTCTCATAAAGTGTTATCTTATTTAGTATTTATGCTCCCAGCAAGAAAGCTGCATCTGTCCAGTGCAAAGAAAAACAAATGTGAACACTATTTCAGTCAGTAAGAAGACTCCCTTCAGCCTGCTACTCTGTGCTGTAATGCACATCGGCGCTGTGTTCAGACAGTGATGCAGTGGGTACAGAATGGTTCACCATAGAGTTGTGTCATACAGTTCAGGGAATTGGTACACACAAAATAAGTTTCTCCTCCATCTTTCCCTCTGTCTCAAAAAGGAAGCCTCTTGCTTATTGCAAATGCAAATATTTACCAAAGAGTGCTGTGGATCACAAGCTTGCCTAACAGAGCCATTCACAGAAAATTTTGGAAACAGGTGGTTAGTTAAAAAAGGGCATATTCACAAGTTTCTTGTGATACCAAACACTGATCAATCTCTCTCATCCTTCTTACTACTAGATGGCTTGACCCAGGAAAGGAGATCTGTTACCTTGACCAGTCTCCTGTACATTCCTTTCTTTCTCATTACTTCACCTTTCCTTTCAACATTATGCTGCAATTGGATAAAGAGCAAAATCAATGCTTGTGTATGACCATTAAGTGAATATGTACAGTGAATCCACTGTACATATATAATGGTCATTTGCGTAAAACGCTTGATGACAAAGCTGTTGCATTACAAAAGTAAACATACTGTAACTGTCACTTCCTCAAATTTCGATATCCTAACAAAGGGCTCTGATGTTTACTGCAAAAGAATTTCGGTGGACTAATTGTCATTTGGAAATGTGCTATTTGGAAAAATAACCTAGTATGTTTGCAAATGGGATGAATGTCTTAGAATACTAACTAGTTGTAGTTATGGGGATCTGATAACGTCTACCTAAAGGCATGAGAATAAAATAAGAGGGCATAAGGCCACAACAAGGGAATAAGAACATCACAATTTCTAAAGATGTAGTCCTCTTAAATAAAGGCAAGAGGGCAGTGGCTACATCCTTAGATATTTTAATGTTCTTTGAAAATCCTCTAAAACTGCACACCTCTCAAACCAGAAAAAAATATATTAAAAGCATTCAGCAGCTCTAAATCACCTATTCTAGTAACTGTGTTTCTGTTTTCCAATGATGTTTGGTTGATAGAGGCCAAAGACCTGATTCCCCTCCAAATTGCTCTTAAATCCCCACTGTTGAAATGTATTTCAAATGTGTGCATTTCCACTTAGCTTGATGTATAGGATTTTTTTTAACTTCTCTTCAGTCTTCCTTTATGTTTGCAAGATTACCTGTGCAGTATGTCCATCTCTTTTTCTTTGATTTTTTTTTGTAAGCGTCTTTCATTACCCATAGTAAGATCCAAGACCGACAATGGACCCTGTAATTGAGCAGAGAACTGACCAGGGTGTAACCCTGACTTTTGCCCACTGACAGCTGGAATAGGAGCCCATTAACCCTGAACACTTGACTCGGGTATATATGAAGGATACATGGAGTCTTAAAAAAGATGGGGATGAGAAATGGTTGGGGGGGATTCAGTATCTGTCTCTGCTGATCTCCAAAAAAACTGCTGACATCTGTCAAAGGTAGCAACAGGCTTAACCAATAAGAGCCTGGTTGTGAGCCAAATGGTCAGAGCCCCTACGAAATAACCTTGGCTGGGATAATCCTGGTCAACAGGATTGGAACAGGCTGTCAGGTGGCGTCCAGCCAGCGCCACATATATATGAGACTCCTATCAGCGGCTGGTCTGCGGGAAATCTGTCAGTTATTTTGAATTATAAGGGATTCTTCGTTATTTTAAATGCAGTTTAATATGTTGACTTGTTTGTTCTTTACATCATGAAGAATTCACAGTATTTTGATATGTTGTTTATAACTACTTGTCTTATATTATTGCCGAATAATAGACTCCAGATCACCAGTAACCCTCAAAAGTATGAAGCAGGTATATAAAATATGTATGCATGTGGTTTATTATAGTTATTAAGCATTTTCCTTGTGTTGCTGACCACTCATGACTGCAAAACCTCCTGCAGTCATGAAAATAATGTCTGACTCATCCCAGAATACAGTGCATTACAGTCATCTAAACGAGTTGTGATAAAAGCATGGATTAAAATCTCAGAATGATGCAGAGAGAAATGGCTTGACTTTGGTCAGCTGTCTCAGATTTTATTTTATTTTTTAAAAAGGACTTGACTACTGATTTAATCTGTGACTGTCCAGTTGACACCCAGGTTTCTTGCTGTCCCAAGGTTCCAGATCAACTTGGGCTTTTAAAGGTCAAACTGGGCCCACACAACATGCCCTCCATCTTCTCATCATTTAGGTGCAAATAATTCCCTGACATCCATGCCTTAGTGAACCCCAGGAACTGGTTCATTTTCTTGTTTTAGTGGCATGTAAATCTGGCTATCGTCAGCACAAACATGAAATGACATACCAAATTTCCGGAGGATAGATTCAACTGAGAGCAAGTACACAGAAAAGAGAGTTCCACAAGGTTAGAATGTTGTGGAGCTCCAGAACGAGAGAAACAGGAGTTTAGAGATTGGCCTGAAATGTGATAACCGAGAAGTGTCTTAGCCTGGCTTTTTAATCAGTGGTATCACCACCGTGTGCTTAAAACTCACAAGCACAATCCCATTTGCTAAACTGCTATTTAATATACTGAGAACAGAAGAAGTTAAAACAGATCACCTATTTAAAAAGGTGAGGTGGAATTAGATCATTAGGAGACCCTGCAGGCTTCAAATGATGCATAACACCCTTAAAAGTGGGTAGGGTGACAAGCTCAAACTGGTCAAAAACAGCCGAGGGTGTATAAATATATATATATATATATATACACCACATATATATATATATATATATATATATATATATACACACACACACATATGTGTGTGTGCTCATAACAGTGGAGGTGCATCAAAGGTCAGGGTCCCATAAAGCTGCCCTACACCCCTGCAAAACAAAATGCATCTAAGGAGGAGAGCCATACAAAAAAAAAGTGATGACAATTCTAGTTGTCAGGCTCACCTGATCAGTGGAAAGTCATATTATCCAGAGCAGCAGGATCATTGTAATGCTTGAGGTTTCAAAGGCACATAGCATCAATCTTGTGCACTACCCATGGGCTGCAAGAAATCTAACTGAGGCACCCTTGCGATTTCCTTCACCAGAAATGAGCTCTTAGAGTGAGGTATACATTTTTAGCTTTTTTTTTTAAAAAATGTATAATGATCAATTATTATATTTAGTAAGCCACATAATAATGAAAGGAAACTCAATTGGTCAATGTTGACTCACAATTGACCCTATTCTAAAAATACAGTTTGGCATCAAAACTCTGGCCAAATTGCTTCCCACACTTTATAGAGAGTTCACAATGCATGTAGGGTTGCATATGAGGTTATTACAGGGCTTGATGAGGGGTAATATGATTCTTTATGTACATCCCCAATTCCAAACCTATTTTTCCAACCATGTAAGGAAAAACAGAACCCAACGACTTACAAAACTGATATCATATTCACAACAGAACATAGAAAACTATCAAATGATGAAATTAAGAAAATGCACCTAAAGAAAGAAAAAGGGAAATTGAAATGTGATAATCTGAAGTGGCTGTTTCCTCTCTTTCACATAGATTTTTTTGAACCATTCTTTAACTTGGCTTGAATTCATTTAGAGTTTTGGGCATTGTCTTCCACTGCTTCTTTTCCTTTCAGCTCCTCCCTCAGGGGTCGCCACAGCAAGTCACCCATCTCCATTTAACCCTATCCTCTGCATTCTCTTCTCTCACACCAGCCACCCTCATGTCCTCCTTCACTACATCCATATATCTCCTTTTTGGTTGTTCTCTAGATCTTTCAACTTTAACACCCTTTTCACAATAAATGCACTATCCCTCCTCTGTACATGTCCAAACCATCTCGGTCTGGCCTCTCTGACTTTATCTCCAAACCATCTAACATCTGCCATCCCTCTGATGTACTCATTCCTGATCCTGTCCATCCTTGTTACTCCCAAAGAGAACCTCAGCATTTTCATTTCTGCTACCTCTAGCTCTGCCTCCTGTGTCTTCCTCAGTGCCACCGTCTCCAAACCATACCACATAACTGTAACCTCATTGTTCCACTGTGTTCACCTGGAGAACAGATTGGACTGGAGGTCAAATTCGCTGTAGTTGTCGAGCCATCTGGAAGTACCTCCTGATCACATAGGCCCTGTCTAAACTCCTTTTTGAAAAGCACACAACACACTTCCTTTTTCAACTTCCACAACTTCGTCCTCTGCCTTTGTCCTCTTCATGTTCCTCACCACGAGGGTCATCCTACACACCACCGTCCTATGGTGTCTGGCCACATTCTCCCCGACTACAACTTTACCGTCACTGGTCTCCTTCAGGTTACGTTGTTGACACAAGATTTTGTCCACCTGTGTGCTCCTACCAAGACTATGTTCCTGCCTCTCCTGAAAGAAAGTATTTACTTCTGTGTTCCTATTATGGATGCTAAACTTGTCCATCACTTACTCATTCCATTTGTTGTCTTCTCCAACATGTCCATTGAAGTTTGCACTAATCACCACTCTTTCATCTTTGGGGATTCTCTCCATCAGTTCATCTACTTTATTCCAGAATTTCTCCTTCTTGTCTAACTCACACCCCCCCCTGTGGAGTATAACCACTAACAACACTGAACATCACACCTCCAATTTCTAGTTTTAGACTCATCTCACTGACACTCTTTCAGCTTAGATCATTCCTAAGAAGCTCCTCCTTCAAGGTATGTCTTTCCCCATTTCGCACCATTAAAAAAACAGCTTAAACCATACTTGTAAACTTCTAACCTTGCTACCTTTCTACCTGGTATCCTGACCAAACAGAATATTCACCTTCCTTTTCTACATCATGTCAACTAACTCTCTAGCTTTTTCTATCATAGCCCCTGTCATAATCCCAACATTTTTAGACCTAGTCCTCTTTTCTCTCCATCTACAGACATGCCTTCCTCCTCTCCTTCAACCAACAGTAAACCAGTTTCCATCAGCACCCTGTAAGTCAAACAGCTGGCTGTCGTCGTTAACCCGTGCCTCGGCTGACTGGGCAGGGGACTGATGGGTCTTGCAAATTTTCACATTCATTCTGGCATGGGTTTTATGAGGGGTGACACAACCTGCTGCATTTATCCAAGTTTGGGACCAGGTCAAAAAGACACCGGTTTGTGACCTCCTGAGGCTGCATAGGTTTAATCCTATAATCCTAGATCATATTTGATACGTACATTTCTGAGACCCCTGCACCACCCATATAATTAGCAGAACAACAACAAAAAATTCCCTGTATACTGCTTACATATAATCAAAATGATACAAAGTATTATTACTCAGAAACTGCCAAATATAACACCAGACTTTTAATTTCAATAGACAAATAACTCTTCAATTTAAAGAACAAGGATTTTCTGCTCATTATTTCATACATCAGACTTTAAAGGACTAACCCAACACAGTTCAAATGTACACAGCACAACAGTTTTCAGCAAACAGCCAGACAGATATTAGTTTAATGATGCATCACACTCTAGATGCCATTTTCTGTCACTGTATGAGAATGACACACCAGTCTGGTACTGGTCCCCTACTCTGTGCTAGGTATTCATTCATTCATTCATTCATTCATTCATTCATTCATTCATTCATTCATTCATTCATTCATTCATTCATTCCTACTGTGTACTGCATAATGTGTAATTTAAGTGCAACAAGTGACAGCAGATTAATTGAACCATCGATGCCTTACTACCTCCTCACATGTTTATGTGGATATTAAGAGTGAGGAAAATTTCACATTATGCAAAACATATTGATACAAGAATTTGTTTAGTCTTTTGAATACCATATATACAATTTGTATAGATGACATGTAGTAATTCTGGATTGCAGATTAGAGTCACTTTCTAAATTCTTAGCCTTTATAGTCAACTGCCTTATTTCCTATTGTGAAATAAAGCAGCTAGAGCCAGAATGCGCTGTGTGTAGTTCAATTTTTTTTTTTTTTTTTTTTTGCTCAAACCAGAAACAGAAGTGAATGTATGATGAGATGTTTTACCAGAAATATGAATATCTGGAGGGCAGATGTCAGGGGAAGGTGAAGACACTGAAGCAGGGTCATCTGCAGAGGTCTGTACAGGAGAAATAAACATACACATTTTGAACAAACTGAAGCCTTGTAGTCTAACCAGCCTCCAACCACTGAACATCACAAAATGGAGCTCAGTTAAATCTGGAGACTGAAAAATATCAATCTTAAATACAAACACGTTTCAGAGCTATGGAAACAATTCATAAAATAGTTAATTATAATAAATATAAGTTAATTGTTATTGTTAAAATTATTACCATGGTAAAATTCAGCAAACAAAATAAAATTAAATGCACTTTCTTTGCTGCTGTAAACTTTCAGCCTTTTGCCAAACAAAATCTTTTCTTTTGAACTTCTTCTCAGGAGCTTGATAAGAATTTTGCAAATCCAAAGCATTTTCTTTTGAAGAAAATACTGCTGCGTTTGATTCAACATAAATTTCCTTGCAAGACTGATAAATTGTAATGAAATCAGGGACTCTAATACCAGAAAAACTGCACATTATGGAGCTGACCTCTGGTGATCGGATGTGGACTTTTAAGCGTCCAGGATTGCAGGTGTTGCCAGTAGCTCGGTGGACTCCGTTATGGAGTGATGTACTGCTTGGGAAAATTCCTTTACCTGGTATGAAGGCTATCTCGACCATATTATCTTGACTACAGAAAAAAGAAAAAAAGAAAGAAAGAAGCACAAAAAACGTGAAGAAAGGCAAAGATGTTTAAGCAGTTTTTGTATAAGGAAGTACTAGAAAGAAGATGCACTGTGACACCAAACACAAGTGATTAGCCCTGACTGATTTCTTTAAGATAATGGGTTATTTATTCCTAATACACGCATGCATCACTTACCCAAGTCTGGCTTTGTTCAGCATACTTTTGGCCTCTTCATGGGTCAAACCTATCAGGGACTCCTTGTTAATGGCAATAAGCTGATCTCCAGGCCTCAGGCGTCCATCCTGCACAGGCAAGCAAATTCTTTCATACATGTACATATGTACCTTACGCAATCCTCCAGGTTGGTAACAGAGGTGAGCAAGACCCGTAACGCCCAAGTGCTCCCTGGGCGCTGTAGCCCCCCACTGCTCCTAGTGTAACTTGTGATGGGTTAAAAGCAGATGTGTTTTGTAAGATATTTACTGACAAATAAAGATTGTTTTTTTTTTAAAATTAGGTCTTAAAAATTCAACACAGGTATTTGCATGGGGGGGGGGGGGGGGGGGGGGGGGGCGGGGGGGGGGGGGGGGGGCTGAACGCTGAGTTGGGGATTATCTGCCAGAGAATAAAAGTGGCTTAGTTTCCTTCATTTCGACATACATTTGGACTGTGTGTTGACTCAAAATGAACAAAATATGGTCATAGTAATGTATTCTGCCAGAGAGCATGATTTGAAAATATTTATTCATTCTGGGGCCACTTTTACTGTTGTATGTCAAGTTGACATTGTCATTCCTTACTTTGTGACAGTCTCCTCCGGACAACACCTCCTGGATGAAGACTGCAGGACCATCAGGCCTGTTGGAGCCTCCTCCGATGGTGATTCCTAAACTACTGGATCGTGCAATGGAAATGAGTTGAATCACTCCTTCCCCGGGGTGACTGAGAACACAGACACAAATATGCAGAAAGGTTTTTGAAATAATACATATACAGTTTTATAATTACTTAAAGTATCTGCCTGACACATAGGGTCAGGTCCAACAAAACACCTTATATGTTGTACATTATTATTAGGGTTGTTGTCATATTTCTGCTGATTTGTGTATTTTGTTATTGAGAAGTAAGTTCAGTACAGAAACACGACGGACAGTATAAGTCTGAGATCAAGACACTGGCACAAATCACATGTAGCAAATACAGATGTACACAAAGTGCAAGCATTTAATACTTTTTGTATGAAAATGCTGACACACATTTATCTTTTCTACAAAAAAAACCAAAAAAAAACTTATGTTGTAAATATTACAAAGCCATGACTTTCATTCAGTTTGTGGAGAATCAATCAGAGCATAAGGTTTATAACTTTAGATTTGGTCACCAGAACAAGTCTGCTAATCTTAACACACACATTTTCATCATTAGTATTTTAGGAATAGTAGGAATATTGAATATTTAAGCTTATTCAATATTCCTTTCTGATATTCATGTATTGGTTGAGATTGCTTTATCTGTTATCACTACCCTCTTCTAAAGTTTGTCCATCACCTCTGTGATTGACTGATAAGCTAATAAGCTTATCACTCTGAAAGAAATCCCATAAAATATTTCTTTTCACTCTCAACCAGCCTTAGAGATCTTCCCATTTTCACTTTGGAACTGACTAAACCAGATATTCATGTAAATTATTCCAGCTGGATTAAGGAATAGCACCATTAGTATCATTTTAATGCTTTGCACATTCTGTCCACACTGAAAAAGAATTACTGTGGACGAAGAAGGTTTGGGGACTGAAACGGTCTGAAGTCCTGTCTTGTCCCCTATCGTGAATGTGTGGGGAATTCTATAGATTTTATATTGGGGATTTCAGTCCATTAAAGACGTAAATGTAAATATATGGACATTTGTAAATATGTATACAAAGATTTACCTATGTTTATATTATTTGCTTACCACTGCTGCTGTTCTACATCAAATTATTGCTGCAATGCTTAGAGGGCAAGAGAAAACAATATTTGAAACTTTATCCCTTAAATGCCCAGATCACAAGAGAGGAAAGGGTGGAATTAGGAGATAAGGCAAAGAAGAAAGTGAGGAGGATAAGGACAAAAGTAAAGAGGATGATGGAGAAAATATATAAGATGAAGAGAAGAAAGGAGAAAATTAGACATAGAAAAAATAGAGTAGGAGGAGTCCATTTTTATCTGAGAGACATACGGCAGTCTGCACTTAAAGTAATCTCCAGGACATTCACTACACTACTCAGTGAAGCACATGTTAGTTAGGTATACTAGTTAGCTGTCAATCACAGCAGCAGCACTACCAGCTAATCTAGTTCTTGAACAGAGAAAGGAGAGTAGAGAAGGGAGGGGTTCCAGTTGCCCCCGGTAACCAGGGAGCAGAGTGTGTTTGGAGGCTCATTGTATTCTTTCCTGTGTCAGCTGCACAACTAACCAGATTTGATGCTCTGACCAAAGCTTTATATTTTCAAAACAATAAGATCTATCAACAAACTTCTTTCAATGTTAAGATTTTAAAGTCTTGTGACCAGTTTAAAGTTTAAATGGTATCTCTAGCTGAAAGTATGCTAAAACTGTAAGGTTTGAAAGAAGAGGAACTTTTTCAAGGATTTGAAGATTTCACAATTATATTTCAGTGGGCTTTGGGTATGGAAAATCCTGGAACATCTTAAAAAAATGTAAAAATGAAAAAATGTGCATAGATGGTTAAAAAAAGGCAGAAGACACTACAATAATAACTACTCGAAAAGGCTGCATTTCCTTTGAAAATGCAGGGTTGAATGCTGTGATGCTGAATGAGAGCTGAACTTTGCTGGAAAAAAGCTGAACTGCCAAAACTTAAAGAAAGTGCTAAAGTCACGTAAAAATGTGAAGAAAGCAGTAAAACATAGTTTAGACATTTGAAAAGTTTAAATATGAAGGAAGAACAGAAAGGAACTGAAGATGGTAGGAGGCACTGAAAAAAGGAATATTTGCTAAAGAGAAGAAAATGGACTTATAACATGAAGAAAGACATGAAAAGAGGAACTCTGTGTTGAAGAGAAGAGGATGAGTAGCCAAAACTCTCAAGAATAATCAAATTTAGCAAGTAGCTGAAAGTCATAAAAGGAAGGACTGATAACTGAAGTATTGCTGATCTAAAACAAAATTGTTGGAATATATGAAGAAGATGAAAAATCTTTTGAATTGATAAAGAACTTGAAATCCATCCAAACAAAGATTATGAGGAAGAAGAGGAGGGAGAAGCAGAATCTGGAGCAAAGTAGGAGGAAGAGAAGGAAGGACAGGAAAACATGAAGGAAGACAGAAGTGCAGCAAGGGAGACAAATGAGCATTATATGAAAGAAAAAATAGAAAAAAAATAAAAAGAAAGAAAAAATAAAAGTTTTACTGTTTTATAATTAGACCGGTTCCTCTATGTATCTGCTTATTATCAACTGAAACAAATATATAAATGATTCGATTCAGGTGTTTTTTCTCAGCGTTTATGGATTAACATGTCGTGGGCCAATGTGTACTCTCCTGCAATGGACACACACCCGTTCAACTTATCTGCAGCAACAAGCCATGGGCGTGTCTCAGCTGTGGAGCCACGCACGTGTTCCACAACAGTCACACATTCACACAAAACAAGTACTCAGGTGAAATAATCACAACTTGCAGACAATGCTGCAGCAGTGGGACATTTGGGTGGCTGTGAGCTCTGTGCTGCACACACACAGTTACCTGAGTGAGCGCATCATGGCCCCACCATTGTTTTGAGAGCTTGCCGGGCTCAGTAACAAAGGACTCTGGGATCGGGATGAGGAACCAGATGATGTGCTATCAAGGTAGCGACCTCCTTTAGGATTAAAAAACAAACAGACAAACAAGTAAGCATATTCCATCTTTCATTTTTTGGCAAAAGAGAGAGACACCCATAAATTAGTCAAATACTTTTACAGTGAGTTGAATCACAATAAAAGATCATGGTGCAGGGAGTGAATTTTTAATAGCTTTAATTTTATTCACGCATCAATAAAAGCTCTTTTCAGTTTCCTGCAGCCACAGATGCAACAAACTGAAAAGTAGCAATGATGGCTTTCCCCTTAAATGTTCCACACTGTCAAGTATTTCTTAAGTCCAAGTCAAAGCACTGAAGCATACATAATATGCTGACCATCCATCAATAACCGTGTGTGTGTGTGTGTGCTATTCTCTTTTCCTTTTTTAATCAGCTGGCTTGTGTAGACAATTTTTTTCTTTTTCTCATAATCCAAGGTAAGTGAGATGAAGTTTTCAAAACTCAATTTCAGCAATACACAGGACTGTCGTATTATCCTGTCGTATAAATGTTTTTGGATAGCTTTGTAAACTTTTTTGGTTAATTTACATAGATACTGGTATCTGAATGAGCAAGATATGCTTTTATTTTGTATTTTAATATCTGACTCTGCAGTCTGACTGCACTTTTCAATTTTTTGTTGATAAATCAGATTTTCCTTAGCGGCGAATACTTCATACTGTCACATAAAAATACAGGTACATGCTCTGATGAAGAAAAACTCTGGAATCCTACATAATGTAAAATAACCTGCGTTGGCAGATTTAGAGGGTGAAGAGATAGATAAGCCAATTAAGAGAGAGGGAAAAAAAACTTGTGATTTCAAAACTCAAAAATTATAAAAGCATGGAACTTCTTGGATTCTTAAATGGCACTGAGACACACAGACCTCCTCCTCTGCTTCTATCAGTGTTTGTATCCCTATCATACCCATGTATGGTGGGGCCAGCTAGCTGGATCCACGTGTCAGGGATTTGTTTGTGTAGTCCTGCTTCCATGACAATCAGCGTACAGCAGTCATGGACAAGTGAGTGGCTAGCAAGGATATTTCCAGTTCTCAGTCTCATTGACAACTGATCTTGTGTTGGTTGGGATGATGCTCTGGAGTAGCAGCTAGTAAAACTAGACATATCTTGTTTCATAGAGATGCTTGACATACATTAGACACACAAAGAACACAGAAAGGCACCCAGACGGAGTGTCTAAATCCACTGCAGCCGTGTGTACCGTAATGGTCACAACTGTTAGTAGGCTCTTTACATAGTGGCATTTCTTTGCAGAATATTTCCCACTTTTCCAGGTCTTGGTGTCTGTATGTAAGCAGGGAAGCCCAGACTTCCCTCACCCCAGCCACTTCATCCTGCTCATCTGGGGGGATCTCAAGGTGTTCCCAGGCCAGCTGAGAGACATAGTCCTTCCAACGTGTCTTAGGTCTTCTCCGGGGTCTCCTCCCAGTGGGACATGCCTGGAAAAACCTCACTAGGGAGGCGTCCAGGAGGCATCCTCACCAGATGCCCGAGCCTCCTCATCTGGCTCCTCTTGATGCAGAGGAGCAGCAGCTCTACTCTGACTGAACTTCTCACTCTGTCTCTAAGGGAGAGCCCAGACACCCTACGGAGGAAACTCATTTCTGCGGCTTGTATTTGTGATATTGTTCTTTCTGTCACTACCACAGCTCACGATCACAGGCGAGGGTAAGAACATGGACTGACTGGTAAATCAAGATAGACTGAATTGAGATTCACCATGATAGACCGATTCGGAGTCTGCATCACTGTGGACGCTGCAACAATCTGCCTATCAATCTCCCACTCCATTTTTCCTTCACTCCTGAACAAGACTCCGAAATACTTGAACTCCTGCACTTGGGGGAGTACCTGATTCCCGACCTGGTGAGGGCACTCCACCCTTTTCTCACTGAGGACCATGGTCTCAGATTTAGAGGCGCTGATTCTCATCCCAGTTGTTTCACATTTGGATACGAACCGCTCCAGTGAGAGCCTGATGAAGCCAACAGAACCACATCGTCTGCCAACAGGAGAGACCTGATTTTGAGGCCACTAAACTGGACCCTCTCAGCTGCTCGCCTGCGCCTAGAAATTCTGTCCATCAATGTAATGAACAGAATCTGTGATAAGGAGTCCAAACCTCACAAGAAATGAGCTGAAACATAAGGGATATATAAGGTATAATTTCTATAACTAAGTGAGAAGTGTGGGAATTTCTAACACTGATCACGTTGTACAAGTGTGTGGCACCTTCACAGGGCCATGGAAGAAGAGTCTGCGCCACTCATTATTATTGTTATTCACTCGCTCTAAGTAATTTCACAATGATGAATTTGGAAGATACAATAAATCACATTAGTTTTCAGAGAGAAGATGAAATTAGGCGTTACATTATCGTCTAATTTTAGAACGACTGAAGAAACAGTTGAATGAATGCAGCCAGAACTTTCCTTTCATGTCAAGGAAAAGATGACATCGCCCATTGTCAGGCCAAAGAATTGGTCACAAGTACTCAGTATGACATTATAGTGGTAAGAAAACGCTAATTAAATTTGCATTAAGTGACATAAATATTTTTTTACTGTTCCTGATTGCCACCCATAGCTGTAAGTGTGGGTGCCACATTTCAAACAGTGCTCATGGTTAAAACCCTCTCACAAATCTAAACTGCAGCTGGTGAGGATGACCTGGACACTTCCAGCTGGAGGAGCTGCAGTGCTTTGCAGCACTTCTATTTACTGTACTGATACTATACATGCAGCTAAATGTGTCTAGTTACATTGTTAAAACTTTCCCAGTCAACTTCTCCACACGTCAGTGTACCACACACACATACCTGTCTTGTTACTGTCTTGTCCACACACCTCATGCACATGAATACTCAGTCTCTTAAAAGGACAACGACACTCTTATAACAATTTGAAGAAGGTTGGCTGGGTTGTCTCATCCACTATTAATTTTTGTATTAATATGACCACAATGAATGTGATTGACATCTTCCGTTTCATTTCAGGCGCATGACGTTCAATAACACTTTGTTTCCAGAATGTCTATTTCATGTATGTAAGGACACACGTTTGCAGGATTTTTCTGTCTTGCTTGGGCCACTATGTAAAGACCAATGGAATAAAATTGGTGGCCCACTTTTACATGAAAGTTTAAGAAGGCCAGTATGCAAGCGCCTACAGGGAAACATGGTGCATATCCAAGCTATTTGTAATATGACATTAAAATTCTAAAAACTCTGGCATTCTTTTTGACTTCTTTAGGTGGTGTCCTATGGGAGAAAATTAAGTACATGAGCCAGTACATTCTGACACAGGTCACCTACTCCATTTTTTTTCTTCCAGGTCATGTACTCCATTTCTAATGGTTACAAATTTCTTTTTAAATAGAATGGATGACAAACAGAAGTTCAGATTTTAAAGTTATGTGTTAAAGTATTTACAGGAACACAACATTAAAAAAATTGTAGCAACTTGCAACATTGTTATAAATAAAACATTAACAAATTTTCTCAGCATATTTTTGAGAATCATCTTGGCTCTATTCAGGATTTTTTTTGTGTGTTTCATCATAGTGAAGCCATTTTGAAGAGTTTCTCTAATAGTATGTTGTTGTGTGTTTCCAGGTTCTAAAGATGAGTTTTGATTCATTAACACAATACCTCTACAAGAAGCACAAACTACTCAAGTACTGAAGACCTGTTTTAACAAATCTGTACCAGCTGGCTTCTTTCTTCCCAGCTGTAGCAGATGTTTGTGCAATGGACATGTGCACTTGTCCAAAACAATTTTTTAAAAGCTGTTTTATCCATTTAGCCTTTAGGGTATCTGCTTTATCAAATATTGAGGGATGGTCTGGCAACACATAGAAGCTATTCAACATTGTACTGTTTATCCATGTTTTTACTTTTCTGACCTACTGTAAGTTCTTTGTATTATGAAAAAAATGTTTATGCACATTTGCAAAAAATCTGCTGACATAAAAAGGGAAATGTATTGAAGCTATTAGGACAATGCAATGATTACCTTGTTGGACAGGAGAGTTACGTGTTGATCCTGTGCTACTGTTAGATCCATATTTCTCCAGCAGCTCAGCAAATTCTCTCCTGGTCAGACGAAACAAGAAAAAATATGATCATAAGGGTATGTCAGTCATAGAAAAATACAAGACAATCAGGGTTTGTTAGCACCCATGATTTGTCACTATTACTCACAGGATAATTACCTTTGTATCTGAAGCAATATGTGAATTCTCATGGAGACAATTTTATATAGCCACAATTTTCCATTTATTGGTTGGAGAACACAGCATTTAAACATGATTCTTCAGATCCACTGCAACACAGACAGTGACAAGAGATCCTTCTTGTCCACATCAATAACCTGCTACAAGGACTCTATGAAGACACTTAAATGACTGTCTCTGCAACAATTAATTTCCCTTCCAGATAAATAATGTATTTTTGAATTGAAATGAAACCCCTTCTCTGACCTCATTTAAGTTTGGAGGCACTTTGGGTGTCATAACGCAAGATGGAAAAAAATACCATATTTCCAAAATGGTTTAAACAGCTCATACTAAAGCACACCTCTCTGCACTCCTTTTTTTTTGTTTGTTTCCTAATTCTCTCTTTACTGATTTGCTAAGTAGTCTAAGTTACTGCCATTCAGTCAGACCGTACTCTGCAAGTCACTGTGGGAGAGACGACAACTTTGGAAACTAGATGGAATGAGCGGGAGAAAAAAAACCCACTGTTGTAACAGAATGTAAACTAATGCAAACTGTGTAAATTTTACGCCTCACTGTCAAAAAAGATTTTCTGTAGATAAAGATCATAATAAACTAAAATTAAAATTAATCAAATTTCCATGACACCTTACTTAAGGGTGTTACTGTTGGTGAAGATGGTATATATAAACATTGGCATATGCACTGATGTGCACATATACACACATCAAAGTATATATATCCTCATGCTTGTGGAGTTGCATCAGAAAGGTAATCGGCGGTAAAATCAGGTCAAAGCAATGTGCGAACTATGATCCACTGTGGCAACCCCTCTGCTCAGAGGGATTAAGCCGAAATGGTTGACTGACGCACACACACACACACATACACACATATGTGTATGTGTGTGTGTATGTATGTAGGTATGTTTGTATGTATTAATTTATATTTATATATGTAGCCTGCCAGATCATCACAAAGAGTAGGAGTGACTACCAGTACAGAAGTGGAGCGATGACGCAATGTTTTTGCAAACTAAACCCAGGGAAGACAGACTCAAGTACAAGGTAAGAGAAATTGTTTATTTATGTATCACACAGATCAGAGACAGCAACCAGGGATCCTCAGAAGCCAACCCCTCCTTGAGTGGTGAAAAAAGGAGCTCTGATGGCCTGTTTCGCCAGGCCATCATAGCACTGAAGATCCGTGCTATGAATTCTCTTTAGAATTGATCCCCTCCCGCTGACTGCAGTTGAGTTTTTAGAATCCAAGAATTCCAGTGATGGAGTGGGCAAGATTCGTTCCGGCCTCCGCTATAACAGAGAGATCTTCACCAGACATAGGTAATCTGCTATTCCAAAATCCTTTCTTATAAGTTAGTCCAAGTCCAAAACCAGAAGAAATACAAGAATCTGATCAGAATACTATCCGGAGGGAGACGGAAGAATCGTTGTCAAGAACAGAAGCGGGTCATACACAGAGATGGAGGAAAAACACAGGTATTACATGGGTGGACACGAAGAAGCAGAGAAGCTGATGATCTGGCACTGAGGAGACGTGAGCCTGCAGCCTAAATACAGAGAGACACAGGTGAAGAGGATTAATCATTAGTGTGCACTCAGAGAGATGCATTCAGGGTAGACTCTAGAAAATGGAGATCTAGAACATGACATTACCCACCCGCAACGGTTGACTCCCAACGAACCACCAGGTTCAGCCTGATGATCACAGTGAAAACAGGACAACATGACAGAATCTAATACGTGGCAACCTGGAACTCAGGAACGCTCCTAAGGCCAGTATCCTTTCCAGTTCACCAGGTACTTAACTAAACAACCCCGGCAACGGGAATGCAGGACACAATCAACAATGTGAGCTGGACTACCACAGATGAACTGGGCTGGAGGAGGGCACAAACGGACAGGTAAGAGCACGCTCTGACATTGTCATGATGTGACCATGAGACACAGGCGAAGAGGATTATTCAATAGTGTGCACTCGCAGGAACGCATTCAGGATACACTTGGGAAAATGCAGCTCCAGCAGGACAGATGATCACCCATCTTTTTTATATGGACGACATAAAGCTGTATGCCAAGAACAAGTGAGACATCGACTCACTGATCCACCTCCTGAGGATATACAGCAGAGATATTGGAATGTCATTCGGATAAATGCACTCTGATGGTATCCAAGAGGGGAGAGATGACCACATCTGATGGGGTTGAGGTACCAGAGGGCAACATATTAGATGTGAAGGACAGCAACAGATACCTGGGTACTCTACAGGCAAATGTCAACTATGAGGAAGGTCCAAAAAAACTTGGCCATGGCCAAGTACCTGAAGAAAATAAGGCAGATCCTGAAGAGCCAGCTGATGGGAAAGAACAAAGTCCAGGCCATCAACACATATGCCCTTCCAGTAATAAGGTACCCCACTAGCATATTAACCTAGCCACAGGAAGAGGTGAAAGCCACTGACAAGACAAGAAAGCTTCTTGCAATGCACAGAGGACTTCATTCCAAGTCCAACACCATGAGACTCCACACAAAGCGGAAATAGGGAGGCCATGGATTAGTGAGCGTCAAACCACCATCCAGGATGAAACAACAAAGATCCAGGAATACATCAAGAAGAAAGTACCTAGGATAAGCTGCTAAATGAATGTGTCAGGCACCAGAAATCCGCTGCAGAGAAAGATGTTGGGGAGGAGCCATCATGGACAGAGAAGCCCTTGCATGGCACGTACCATCTGCA
Organism: Zenarchopterus dispar; assembly: GCA_028564865.1. Classification (NCBI taxonomy): domain Eukaryota; kingdom Metazoa; phylum Chordata; class Actinopteri; order Beloniformes; family Zenarchopteridae; genus Zenarchopterus; species Zenarchopterus dispar. The sequence goes on from JAOWBL010032895.1 coordinate 22,211, forward strand.
GATTGAAGAAGAGCCTGACATCAAGAAGTCCTACCAGTGGCTTGAAAAGGCTGGACTGAAGGACAGCAAAGGGGCATTAATCATGGCAGCACAAGAACAGGCCTTCAGTACTTGGAGCTTAGTTATCCAAACAAGGAGAGTGTTTCCAGCAGATCCCAGGAACAACATCAGGGAACTTGGTCCAGAGGAGTGCAGTACTAGGAACTGCAAAAATACTACGCTGAACCCTCAAGCTCCCAGACCTCTGGAAGAGGACCCAAGCTTGAAGACAGCACCCGCCCAAAGAAGAATAGTATTTTAAAATAGTTGAAATGTGACTACAATATTACAAAATTAAAATTTCAGTCCTGATACTGCTAGCTATGGTAGCGTTGGGCCATTACAATTATGAAGAAATTTCTATTCACTTACTCCCACTATACCAGCTGCAGGAACTGTAAAATCCATATTTTCACGCGCAATTTTGAACCATGCTGAAATGCCCCAAAACTGCTGATGGCATGAGTTTATGCTGACTTGGCAATAAAAGACAGAAGAAGCTCAAATTGTTAAATTATTTACAATGACTGTAACAGAGCATTACAAATGAATGGATGAATGAATCAATAAATGCTTTATTTCAGTGTGGTGCGTCACCCAATCGCCCTTGTCAACAAACCGCCACTGCCCAGGACAATGGTGGTTTGAGCACAGTAAAGTATATTACACCATACCCAGATGATGGAGGGTCATGGAGTTTAACAGTAACTAATGAATATTAATTTCATTAGTTAATGCTTTTTTTTTAATCTCAGTGGAACAAGACTAAGCCCCAGAATCATTTTTTCTGACGAAAAAAGTGACATAAAAACTTAGACACAGTAGAGGAGATTTTGGGTACTTTGATGGTAAAAGGGTGATGGTGAATATTATGGAGCAGAAGGAACTTGCAAAGCTTCTAGCATCTTTTAAAGTGAGCAGTAAGGGAACACTCCTCTGTGTTGGTAACAGAGGTGAGACATTGTGGGCTCCTAAGCAAGGCCCTTAATCCCCAAATGCTCCCCAGGTGCTGGAAAAATGGCACCCCACTTCTCCTAGCATAACTAGTAATGGGTTAAAAGCACAGAACCAGTTTCAGTGAGATATATACTGACAAATAATGATTAATATTGGTTTTTAAATTTTTTTTAATTTTAAAGTTAAAGTTATCTGGCTGACTCAAATTAATTATTCATTTCAAACTACATTTTAATTGCCTAGTCAGTAGTAGACAGAGTCATAGGATATTTGGCAAAAAGGATAAAGAGAGCAATATGGTAAAAACAGGCAGGCAGAATTCCCTGCCCTCCTCACTGCTGTTTGCTCTTTTTCCCTACAGTTTCTCTGCTTAGGACTGAAAGGTAGTTAAAGCATAGAGCACAGATTAACAAACATGTCTCATTTTGTGATAAGCGCTGCCCTAGTTTAATCTCTTCACTTCCTGACTGCATTGTTTACTTTCTCTGTAGAGTCCTGGGATGACTTTTGTAGTGAATTAGTGCTACACAGACTGCTACACAAGGGTCTGAGGCAGAGCAGTGGCTTAAGATCCCTCACAATTTACACTGCTTTGTGAAAATCCATCTTTATCGTACAAAGTAATAACCACCTTAAAATTTATCAACACATAGCCACGCAAATTTTACATTAATATACTAAACATTCACTCTGTAAGTTTACAGTTTGCTTACGTAACTGTTGCAATGACTGGCTTCAAAACTGTGACATATAACATTTCAGGTGCAAGACCTTCCTGTGTCGGGACTTCCTTCACTAAGGATATGTCAGTAGAATACGTTTGGTAAATATAAGGGCTGGCATGGTCTTGTGGGGAAGAATTGCTTTTTAAATATGTAAATCTCCTCACTACTTCTGTCACAGGCTTTGAAGGATCATGCCGTTTGCAGTGGATTAGAAGGAACGACAAGGTCTGTGATGCTGACAGCTGGTAGCGTCCTTATTTTTACCCAAACTGGTTGCAGTCAGATTAGAGATCTATTCCAAAACAAATGCATCCATCGTCTACCATAACTAAGGCCGGAACTGCAGTGTGAATGTTTTTTTCTTTTTGTTTTATCTTATATTCACCTTCATAAACACAGGTTGGGAAACATCTTTTTCTCTTTCAACACAATTAACTAAAACCTCATATATTAAAATAACACAAAATATGTGCCTTAATTTTAAACTAAATGCAATCATGTATAATCACAAAATTGATCTTATTTTCTTTGATAAGACAGACAAAAGGGAGAGAATGCCTGTCAAAGATTCGGTTCTCTGCTTACTTTGCTTCTTCATCTCTGGCGATTAGAAGACGCATGTGATTTGTTGCAGAGGCTGCTCTCAAGATATCCACGGCTCTGTGAATCAGACATGGATATGAACACATTTAGGATGTTTTATACACTTCTCTCATCAACAGCAGAATATAGACCATAAGAATGTACTAGACTTACTTTTCACTTGTGACTCCTACAAGGCTGTCCCCATTCACCTCCAGGATCTGATCACCTGGCATTAGGTTTCCTGCCAATGGTTAAAGATTATAGTTCTGCAGTGTCCAGTAATTCAGTTAGCTTGAGGAATAGTTTGTAAAACCTATGGTTTCATCTGTAAGAGTCAAAGGTTTGCACTTCCTGGTTTGCATAACCAGCTACAATAACAATCAGACAAATGGCCCCAAGCTAATCCAGGGTACACCTCAGCTGACCAACTTTGAACTATCCATCAGTAATCTATCCACAAATAAATCAGTTCTACTGTACTGAGATACAAGAGAACTGGTTTTAAGTGAACTGCTATATTTAATGGAAATTTGTCAACACAACTATTTTTTTTGTTTTGTTTTGTTTTTATAGAACAATTTAGAATTCATTTCTCATTTAGCCGTACACAGTACTGCTTACTCTATGGATAAATGCAATCTATATATGAGATACAGTGCATTTTGTGCACATTCAAATTAAATTTGATTTTAAAATCAAATTAATTCATTGCTATTTTTAATCTAAAAAATTCAAATGTTGCAAAACAGCTTTGAAATTATTCTTAACTGAAATACATACAGAAAACTATATATCTAGCTATCTAATTTTTTAATTCTAAGCCATGGCTGGTTAACCAACTGATCAGCAATGGGCTCATTTCTTGAACTCTTACTCATCGTAACAACATAGCTGTGTCGTAGATATGCTGCTATAGACCTACGCTGCAGGAAGACACCAACATGATCCGCTGAGCGATGACCCTAATTTTTTTTCTCCTTCTCTTTCCTCCTCTTCTTGTCTTTCATTTCCTCAGCATAATCCACAATTATTAATGAAAAGTATCTCATCAGCATAATTGCGCTCCATTGTTGTTGTAGTTTGTTGTACTGGTCTGCCCCCTCTTTTTATCTTCTGTGTAAGTTTGCAGGCCAGATCTTCCAGAACTCCATGGTGACCTGCAGTCCCACCCTCTGAACACCTCAGTGTCTGCTGTCTACACCTGTTTATATGGTTGTCTATGTAGTTCATCAATTAGCCATATCTCAGTCATATGTACATAAAACTCGTAGTTCTCCAGCTAGTGGATTATTACTGTAGATATATTTTGTCTTACGTACCATTAACAACACATCTGTGCATACTCTCTTCTTCATCCTCTTTTTCTTCTCTACAGGTCCTGCTCAAGGTTTCTTACCTCGTAAAGGAGAGTTTTTCCTTACCACTCTTTGGCTTTAAGGTTTTTCTGCTGCTAGGGGAGTTTTTACCTGCTATTGTTTAATAATTGCTCGGGGGTCATGTTCTGTGTGTTTGGAAAGCGCCGAGAAACAATTTGTATTGTAACAGATGCTTTATAGTTAAAATTGAACGGAACTGAATTGAACAGATCTCCCTTGTACTAAAGTCCAAATTCAGACACAACAGAAAAGATGTATCGGATGACCTACCATCAGCTGCAGCAAGGCCACCAGGTAAAATCCTTTTGACGTAAACTCCAAACTCATCTCCGGTTAGTTCCTTTACTCCTCCAATTACTTTTATTCCTGTTGGAAAAAAGAGAAAAAAATCTTGTTTAGTTCTCTAGCTCCCTTCTTAATTTTGTAGCAACATCCATGATACTGAAACTGAAGTGTTCAGACATGCATCATTAAAAACATTTTTACGCACACACACACACACACACACAGATATTTTTTTCATGGAAATCAGGCATGTGACTTTATGGTTATGGGTGCCATCTTTAGTACTATCAGGTAGCCTGTCCTTCGTCAGAGTGCAAGAATTTACACCATGAAATTGTACACTTTACCGCTGACAAAAACCAACGGTATTCTAGGAAAACTGAGATCTGAAACATAGTTGTTGACTCCCTTAAAGTTTAGTGAAACACTGCCAATTTGACGTTTGGAGATATTTACATCTACCTCATCCACAATCGAGGCTTGTACCCAGAAGCCCTGTGCATGGGGCCTAACCAAGTATGGAGTCTATATGAGATGTCCAATATGAAGATCCGCAACATCAGTTTCTGCCATGTTCAAGATTCATGTTTAAGGCTCTGGTTTTCTTGATATCACACCATCAGATGTAGAGTGCAAGGTGTTTTTTGAGATGCTTCAACAAAGTGAAATACAGGAGTCTAAGCTCAAGGCACGGACCATCCTTTCTGTCACTGAGAGCCACTGCCACAGGTACACAGTGGTGAAATGTGTTGAATTCCATAATAAGAACAGTAACATAACATACATGATATTTTAAGTTTATATTAATGCTCAGATGCATTGCAGGTACACACCAAAGGTAATGCACCTGGACTTGTCCATTTCTCTGCCAGCGTTATATTCATGTGCCTGGTTAAAGGTGGACTTCCCCACACTACCGGTTTAAAGCATCAAGGTCTTTGATAATCTACAGCTGACACAGAAATGAGTACTGTAAATATTATAATAGCATTACTATCTATTAACTAGTTGTATTATTTCTACCTGTGAAGTTTAGATTTATGATGGGCTAACCAATTAACAACCAATTAAAAAATGAACTAAACCTTTTTCAAGTGTTTGGCAGTTCAGGAAGAGACTGGGGAGCAGAAAAAGTAGGGTTTGGTTGGCCAGAGGACTGGCAGAGTGACAGCGTCAGTATTCAGTGAGGCAGCTAAAGCAGACAGACATGCATCCTTGATTAAAAAAAAAAGGTTTGTTATCCACGTTTTTCTAGAATAGAATAGAAAAATGGCCTTTTTTTGTCGTTGTATTGGGGAATACAAAGAAATTAGGGGGTGCTCCTGCAGAGCCACCATGCACCTTAAAAAAGAAGTATATATAAGGAGGGAGGAAAATGTAAAAAAATAAAATGATAAAAAACAATAATAATAAAATAGTAAAATAGAACAAAAATAAAAATTATATATATGCAAATTTACAATTTAGAGTGTACAGAATTTAAGGGGCTATTTTAAAGTAATAAACAGTATATCTTCAAGGAGGTAGGCAGTGTTGGTTGTTGTTCTGGGCTGTCAGGAGGGGTTGAGGGGTTATGGCTGTGTGTGTCCGTCTGTGAGTGTTTACAGTCTGGATAATCCAGGGGAAGAAGCTGTTTCTCAGTCTGCTGGTGTGGGACTTGATTGACCTGAGACGCCTTCCAGATGGGCAGGGTGTGAGGAGTCTCTTGAGATGACCTTGGCTTTGCTGAGGACGCAAGATGTGGACATGTATTCATGAGTGGGCAGAGGGCAGCTAATGATTTTTTTGGGCAGTGTTTATGACACTCTGCACCGCTTTTCTGTCCTCAGCTATGGAGCCTGCATACCACACCCAGACAGTATGTGAATACGCTCTCCAGAGAGGACTGGTAGAAGACCAGCAACAGCTTCTGGTCCAGGTTGTTCATCTTGAGGACACACAGGAAGTGTAGCTGCTGCTCAGCCTTCTCCACCAGGGCCTTGGTGTTGTAAGTCCAGGAGTGGTCTGCAGAGATGTAGGTGCCAAGGAACCTGAAGATGGTGACAGTTTCCACCCATTCTCCATTTAGGAGGTATCATTCTAGTCCTTTTTGGCCGCTTTCATTCATGTTTTAGATGTTTCTCTGTTTCTCTCTAACTGGAGCTTGGATACAAGATTCATAATACAAAGCTTAGTGACACAATCAGCCGTTTGTACTAAATTTTACTAACCCAGCATCGCAGTGATCATTTCTATTTCACCACCAATACGACAGCTGAAATAGAATATTCAACTGAAAATGTTCACCAGCAGCTCCTCCATTGTTGATCGGGTGAAGGTACTGGTAGCCACTCGACAATGACACATAGTGGGCTTGTTCCACTCAACTTCCTGGGCCTGTTTACACATTTATAACATGATACTTTCACACTGAATGTGAACAAAACGAACCAGAATGGAGTTCCTAATATAACTGGCTAACATGTTGTCACATCAACAGGACCCCCTGCGGTTCATGTATAAGACAAAATAGGCTGGAGAAGATGCATGTCTCCCACTTATAGACATTGTCACCAAGCAACTGGACTCTTCACATGCACACTAACAAATGTTATTTATGGACTTCTCTTCTGTTTTCAACATTGTACATGCGGTCTCCTGACTACATCAGTTCCCAGATCTGCAGGTTCAGCCAACATTAGTTTTATGGATTCAGAATTTTTTTATATGCAAAGCCACAACTGGTCCTTTTAAATGGTTTCAAATCCAGTAAGTCAATTTTAAACACAGGGCTCCCCCAAAGTTGTGTTCTACCCCCACTCCTATTCTCTGTCTACACAAATAACCTCACCTGTGGCAGGGAAGGGATGACGTTCTTTAAATATGCAGATGATATGCCCCTGGTGGCTGCTACACTGACCCGATACCAGCAGGCAGTTAGGGATTTCGCT
>JAOWBL010032916.1:0-29105 GCA_028564865.1 Zenarchopterus dispar
CTGCATTGCTGTTAATTTCTCACCCAGAAGAGTCGGCCTGATGGTGTTGAACGCACTGGAGAAGTCAAAGAACATGATCACAGTGCTAGCCGGCTTGTCCGGGTTGGCATAAATGCGTTTAAGCAGGAAGATGATGGCATCCTCAACTCCAAGGCAGGGCTGGTAGGCAAACTGAAGTGGGTCAAGGTGCAATCTAACCATGGGTCGAAGCTGGTCAAGGATGAGTCTCTCCAAGGTCTTCATGACATAAGACGTCAGTGCCACAGGTCTGTAATCATGAGAGCCACTGGGATGTGGCATCTTTAGTACAGGAACCAAGTATGATGTTTTCCACAGCACTGGGACCCTCTGCAGGCTCCCTCTGCACTCTCAATAGTCTCTGTGTCGTTTGCACCTCATCCTTATTGCCAGCTCTGAAGGCCCTCTTCTTATCATTGAGGAGGGCCTTTATGTCCTTAGTTACCCACAACTTGTTTGGATAACAAAGGACGGTCTGAACTGGAACAATGGAGTCAGTGCAAAAGGTGATATATCCTGTTATGCACTCTGTAAGCCCATTCAAGTCATCAGCATGGGGCTCGCAAAGTGCCCTCCAGTCTGCCACCTCAAAACGGCCCTGTAGTGTATCGAAGGCGTTTTCCGACCATCTCCTCACAGTCGTTGTGGTCACAGGCAGCCTCTTCATAAGAGGCACATAGCAGGGGGTTATGTGAACTAAGTTATGATCCGACCTGCCTAGTGGGGGGAGGGAGGGAGGATGAACTGTATGTCTCTTTAGTATTAGCATACAGCAGGTCCAGAGTTCTCTCCTCTCTAGTGGTGCAGGTCACATACTGGGTGAAGGTTGTGCATGTTGTGTCCATTGTTACATGATTGAAGTCACCTGAGATGGCAATGAAAGCACTTGGATGTTTAGTTTGTAACCAAGCGATGACAGAGTGAATGGTCTCACAAGCATAAATGGGGTTGGCAGAGGGAGGAACATAAACGGCCACTAAAATGACAGGGGTAAATAATATGGCCTGAATCCAGCAGCAAACAGTTCAATGTCCGGGCAACAAATCTGTTCTTTGATGTTGATGTGTGCAGGGTTACACCACCAATTGTTGACAAGAATGACAAGCCCTCCTCTTTTCCTCTTACCTCTCGCAGTGAAATCCCTGTCAGCACGAACAGTGTGAAAGCCTGTGACTGATGTGTTCTTACCAGGAATGTCCCGGTGCAGCCAATGTCTCCATGAAGCACATTAAACTACACTCCCGGTACTCCCGCTGGCTTCGGATCTTATTAGCCAGTCATCGTACGTTCCCCATGATGAGAGACGGAAGACACGGCTTATATCGCCTCTTCTCCCTAAGCCACCGCCGCTTCATCTCCTCTTTCTTCCTCTTCTTCTGCCCTGCACCTCTGCATCCTCTGTGTCTTTCTCCTGATTTCAGCCGGGACGTCCGTATGTCTCACAGACAGTCCAGTGGAGATCAACGCGATCAGCTGGTCTCTGGAGTAAGCTAAGCGTGCAGCGCGAAGTTGTTGCGTCGTGGTCTCATCTCTCAGCAAAAGTAGAAGTTCCATAATGATAAAAAAAGGGGAAGAAAAACTCTCTACACCAACATGTATAGAGAGGGAACTATTTGAACACAAGTTACTAAGGCATATAACAGAAAGTATGAGAAATATCTTTAAAAAGTTCAAAAGTAGGAGACTGAGCCGGAGTGACTGCAAAAGGCAGCACACCGGTTGATGCATGCACACCAAATCACCAATACCTGCTTATTCCAGCAGACCCCATGGAACTGGTGGACATCCATAAGCAGGTAGAAATGATCAATGGATGCTGGCGTCTATCCCAGTTCACTTTGGGTAAAGAGCAGTGGTAAACTGGGACAGGTTGACAAATTCATCTCATGACCACATTAGACAAGTAGCCACACATGTTCTCAAGTAGTTTGGAATAACCAGTTAGCCAAAAATATATGTTTTTGGACAGTGGGACGAGGCAGAAGCCTTGAAACAGACCTTTAAAAGATATAAGCAATGCAATCCTACTATTACCATCCCAACTGTGTGTGGAAATATATTTGTCCTCCCAAAAACCAAACAACTGCAGCATCATGTCTGTAGTCAGGGGTCTCCACCCTGACCAGACCACAACCAGGAACCTACATGGAGGGAAGCTGAGTTGTGGAGACGAGTGAGAAAAAATGTGTGTGTGTGTGTGTGTGTGTGTATGTATGTGTGTGTGTGTGTGTGTATGTATGTATGTATGTATGTATGTATGTATGTATGTATGTATGTATGTATGTATGTATGTATGTATGTATATATGAATTATTTGTGTGTATAGATAGATAGATAGATATAAAGAGGGGGGCCAGAAATATGAAGTCAACACTGGTTGGGAGTCTCTACAACACTTAGTCTCAATGCTGTAAACTCAAGTAGTCCTCCTGTTATTTCCTAACACTCACTGCTGTTCCAGTCTGATCCAATCACCTTTACTGATTCACTGATGCAGTTTGTTCACCTCGTCATGTCTTTTCTCAGTGCAATCTTTATTTATCTATTTAATTTTTTCCCCAAAATCTGAGATGTGAAATTGTACCACAATAGAAGCATCTCCTGCTCAAACATACCATACCAGTGAGTAGTATCAAGCATCTGCAGCAGAGCCGATTTAAGGCCTGGAACTGCAGCTCTCAGTGGAGTTGATCCCAAAGCCCTTGAGATACAAATGTAAGCCTGCTTGTAATTTCACATTAAAGTAACAGGAAGGGTTGCAGACACCATGAAGAGAACCAAGTTATTGCTAGTTTGATTACAAGCTTTTTGATGTGCACACTTAGAGATACAGATATGAAAGCACACTACAGATGAGTATACCACCATCAAAGGGAGGGAAGGAAATCAGAAGGCAAAGTGTTTTGAAGCTCAACCCTAAACAGCAACCTCTTTAGAGAAGGAAAGGAAGATGAATTCTAGCGTCACCTCTGCAACATGACAGAGAAACTCCAGTCTGGCTTCTCTGAGGATAACAAGCAGCATAATAAGAGTTTACTGCAAAGGTGTTCACTATATTCCTTAAATTTCAAACTATTGTCCTTTTATTTTTTCCATATAAAAATATGGTACAAATATTTAGATGTCTGGTCATTTCTACTAGAATGATTACATTGTATTTTAATAATAGTTAGATTATATCGCAGAGAGCCAGAACAATTTCTTGTGATAGTGACGAGCCCCTCATCAATGCACAAGATCCTCAAAGGACAGGAGTGAGTATGGCTAAAATGGATGAATTAATTTACACCAAGATACAGGAAAATAAACAATTATTTTCTTTGAGTTTCATCAAATAAAATATTAATTATGTATGTAAACTGAAATTCATCCATTTGTTCTTCTTCTAGGTATAATTTTCTGACCATAATTTTGCATTTTACTTATAAATGAAATTTATTATAAATGAGCCTGTTTTCTAGCCACTTCAATGGATGTAAAGTGGTATGTAATGACATGGATATTTAAAAATAAGTTAGCGGGTAAATTATTACGCAGAGTCAAAAAGATCATGTTACAGCGAAGAAGGCATGAAGAGGAAAAACTTAGAACATGTTGTACTATATCAGATAACTACAGCAATGAAAGATGCATCAAAGGCTTACAGATGCTGTCCACTCAGAGCAGACCCTCGAGCTATTCATCAGAACAATAAGAAATTGGTTGGGTAACAACATGAGACCGAAAATAAACCCCATCTTAGGAAACCATTTCAGATATGGATGTCATGATGAAGAAAGTGTCACCTTTTCTTAAAACCTAATCCAAAATCTGAAAGTGGGTATGGCTTGGCCATTTCAAGTCATTTTTGTCTTTCCTAGGCTTCTTCTGCATTAGGTTCCATTTGCAATTACTTTAGAATGATAAAGGGAAACATCACAAGCAATGCAATGTTTGGAAACAAGATGTCTTTACCTTAAAGTTGCAGCTGTAAGTGTATTTCTTTTTATATTTTACATAAACTAAGTAATTTGAGAAACAAATCCTCTCCTTTGGCACCACCTGCAGTTTATAAGTTTCCACACAACATGTTGAAGTCCCTAAAATCAGATCCAGGGGGCATGTTTACAGAATGTCAATCACAGTTCTTCACAAGCTGCCCCATCCCCTCCCTGATGTCCCTCTTGGGTTACTTTCATGAGAGAGGAACTCTTAAATTTCAGGCAGACCTCCCCTGGAACTTTTTGTCTGGGCGCCAAGAGCGTTGCCATTCCACTGGATGAGGCCAGGATCTTTGTTACTCCTACCTGCTACCTCTGAGCTCACTGCCTCTAGCTGGAAAAGCCTTGCTAATTGGGTGTTGACACCATGGAGATGGATGCCCTGTCTGGGGGCTAATAATCTGGAGAGACTTTTGTTGAAGGAGCAGCTCCGTATCAGCTTTGTAGGAGATGTTGGCAAGGGTAGCGCCAATTACTGGATTTTTGGGAAGTTCCTGACAGCAGCTTTAAGCGTTTTTATGATTGATTTCTGCGAGCTTTCTGCAAGGGGGTTAGGTCAGCCAGTCCGGAGAACTCGAAAGAACTCGAAATTCCAGTAATCCAGCCATTCATGTTCAAGTCAGAATCTGATCTGGTGTGTCAGGGTCATCAGCCAATGGAACAGCAAAGATTACTTCCTGACAGCTCTGTGTCAGCAAGTAAGGGCAATCCAGCTAAAACTGGAAAATGTTTGCTGGTTCCTCACAACCAAATACATCTTTCTTCTATGAGGAAAAATCAAGAGTTTCTCCTGGGTTCCACAAGGCATGGAATTGCTATAAAATGCCAGCACTACATCTGCAGCTGTGAGTCACAGCCACTCTATTCAATGAGAGTGGTGCCCCGAAGTGTTGCAGAGCAGTGTAAAACTCTAATAGATGTGACCTTCCTCTCTACTCCAATCAGATATACAGTTTCACATAAAGCCACTAATCCCAGCAGACTCTCTCAGTTGGACCTTGGTCACACTGAGGACCATGTAAAAACTGCTTGAAACCAAACTGCACCACTTCTACTGGGACCCAGGAGTTTGGACAGTGCAGTGGCTGATCACTCCCTCCTCAGAGAGCAGTCGAAATTTTCTTAAAATGAACGAGTGAGTTGCCCATATACATGGTAAACTAGAATGGCTATGTGCTGAAACAAAGAAAGGCCTAACTTCTACTGAAAAGCCTGACTGCATGGTTTAAAATAAAGAAACTTTCTAAATAACTCAAATGCCCAGCAGGCCGTGCTCCATTTATGACACTTCAGCAAAAAGGAACTGGGCTCTCATTGGGCATGGACCCAAAAAACACAGCAGGGGTCCCCACTGATGTGCACCAGCCCAGGCCCAGCTACAAAGAGTGGCTGCTCTCTTTCGCTCTCTCACATACAAGTTCTCACACTGACTCCATCACAGAGCTCATCTCTCCTGATCCTGGGGAGGTGTGGAGGCCACAACTCCAACTTTAGTGTAACGAGCTATCACCCAAAGGCCTGCCTTCTCCATCACCATGTCTGAAGAAGCTGTCCAACTGCCAGGAAACACCAACGACAGTCTGTCTGGCCGCAGCACTGCAATGGAGTGACCCGTGATTGTTCTGAGCCCTAGACAAGCAGAAAAAGAGACCTGTGTATGCCCCAACAATGTGAACTTCAGACTGACAAAGGAAGTTCCGTTGCTGAACTTGTGCTACATCCCTTCATTCTCATGGAGATGAGAAAAGACAGGGAGAGCGCAGAGCGTAACCAGTCAGCTGTTACTTAACTGAGAGGAACACTGGTCTCACAAGGACAAAAACATATTTTATTTTGCTCACAAAACCATCCATATAAGAGGCTGTTTTCATGTCTGGGCAGAGAAACTTAGTTACGCGAACTGACTAACTTTTGTTAACAACTAGTTTTTTTTAGCTGTGTCATACACATTGTGAGTTGGATCACACAACTGTGTTTATTTGTTATTGGTGCTGAAGTGTGTTTGCTTATTTAGTTTATTGGTTAATGTATCCACTGTGCTGGATCTCACTGATGCATCCTCCTAAAACAGAAAACTAAGCTCTTTATCGTTTCCTGGTTGAATGACCAGAGCACACATGTGAAGTCAGCTTCACTTTGGGCGTCTTTGTGTGGGAAACAGAGCAGTTTAGTTTTCTGGTGGTGAGAAAATATTCTAGTGTTTTGGAGTTTTACTCTCTTCTTTCACTCATCCTTTCTACTAACCCACACACGTGCACTCTTTTTTTTTTTTCGGCCATATGGCCTCAGATTTCTTTGTTGTTGCTGGGTGTGAAGAAATCCTGTCCATCATTTTGAATCACACAAACTTGAACACCATGTTGTGTTGTCTGCCATTTTTATCATTTTTACAACCATTTTGCCACACATACAGACACACACACACACACACACACACACACACTCACACACATATATAGACTGATGTTTCTGTTTTATGTTAGCTATTTTGTTTATGTGTAGTTTAGATAGAATTTTATTCGAAGTGTTGATGTTTCATCAACTTTAATACTTGTGTAAATACGTTTTTATTAATTTTAATGAGAGAAGTTGTGGTTATTTTACACATATTTATAACATTTGTTGCTTATAAAGAACTGTACTTGAACTCCTTCCTTCTCTGTTATTCTATAATGCCACCTCTGGTCACAGGCTGGCACGCATAGAATAACAGCTATTTTGAGCTATTTTGATTGACAGCTATTTTGATTGTACTGTTTAGTTATTAATTCCTGATATTCAAGTAGTGTCCCATTTTTATGTATTCATTTTGATAATTTTCTTATAATATTAATACATGTCATCAGACAATTATTAATAACACTTTAATAACTAAACAAGCACTCCCTTTTGTTGCACAACACTGTCCTTCTCAAGAACATTCACAACTCCTTTAGTTTACGGTAGAACCTCAGTCCCAAATTTAAGTCTTGCACTGTAAAGTTGGAGACACTGAGCTTAGAAATGGAAATTGGATGGAAATACAAAAGGAACTTGTACACCTCTTTTTTTGAGATTATAATGACATCTAAGGTAAGAGTTCATCAATGCAACAGTTTAGATTATTCTGGAAATAGAGAAGTGAATACCAGAAGTGAATACCATGTTCATTTTAAAATGGTCCAGGTACTTTTCTTTTATCAGGGGGAAAAAAAAAATGCTGCAAACATCACCAAAAACCCAGGTTTACTGTGTTGATTCAAGCTTACAGTATTATGTATATACAATATTATGAAAAGTTAGAAATTTAAATACAATTGACCAGCTTTTATTTAAACTAAGCATTACAAAGAAGTTATTGCTTGGTTGTTGTTTCTAAAATGTGCCAACTCTAATATAGTTCTAAAAATTGTTTTTGAAAGTTTGTTTGATCCAGACAATCAAACCAAAGTCTCCTCTCCAGTCTCCAGCCTGATTTTCCCACTGCCTCCTTTAAAAACAACTTTCAACCTCGCAGGGAAGGAGGGAAACAAAAACAAGTCTGTGTAGTGAAATTGCCTTGTCACACAAGAAGGAGTCGTTATTGAGATAAATGACCCCATTCTACTTTATAACTAAACTATAGTTTACCTTCAACTGCCACTGATGTGAAAGAGACCTCTGAAAACTCCAGCTTTTTTGCATGCCAGGATGCTGTAGTCATATGATACTTAACTTGTCTTAAATGGGACTATGTAGAGAATGAAAACAAGAAAAAAAACCTGATTCTTACAGTCACTTTTGTTTTAATCCTTAGCAGACAGTATGAAGCCAAGATATTTCATGTTTTGTTTTGTGTCAAGCTTACTTTATTTTGTTTATACTCTTCCATGTACTTACATTTTTATTTCAGTTCTGTATTTTTTTAAAATAAGTTAGTACAGAGCAATTTGGATGTAGTACAAGCAGAAGATACAAATATTTCAAATAATTGATTTTAACTGATAACTAATGATGATTTTGTACAAAAGAAGTGTCTATGACGGGTTGGCTCTTTGAGGAACAAAGACAGACAATAAGTCATTGAAATGTTTAAAACAATATTTTTCAAATAAAGAGTGGAAGGGATACCAGTATGCATATTTGTCCTTCTGCAGAGCAAAATAGAATGAACCCATTCCAGGGATCTGCCGAGATTCAGTGTGGAAATGGGAGCAACTCTAAGCTGGACACCTTGGATGTATGACTGAATCAAGAACCATCATCCAACAACAGCTGATAAAACCAAATGAGCAACTGTCACCATGGCAACATTTTTAACACCATGATACAGAGATATATTCACTAACTTTATAAACAAGAAGCCTGATGTTAATCTTATCCAAAAGCATCAAGATCTCTGAGCTTAGAGGCATCTGAGATGGACCATCACACAGAAGAAAGAAGAATTATGGTCAGCTGAATGAGTATCCCATTAGTCATGTGCTCGGGATGAAAGAGGTAAACGATCATTCAGACTCTGTGGTGGTCTGGGCTTGTGTCAGCTCTCTTGTCAAAGCTCATTTCAGTTTCTGTGATGGCAGCATTAATGTAGACAAGTACACAGATTTTAGAGCAACACATAGTGCCTTCATGGCCATATCTATTCCATGAACTTCCAAGACTTTTACGCAGAACAATGTAAAGCCACATTCTGGAGCCATTATAAAGACATGACAAAGAGGGTACAATACCAGACCGGTCAGTCTGGAGTCCCAACCAACCAAACATGGTTATGCCACAAAACAAGTCACAAGCTGTTTGGAAAAGGAGAAAGAAACAGTCTGCACACACTCCAGGTGCTGATGTCAGACGCTTCTGAGGAAAGGTTATTCTCCCACTCATCTAAGTCCAGGTTTGATGGCATCACTGATGTTGTTCTTCAGCGCTGATTTTAACAAGAACTGAAAGTGTGTTATTCTGGGGGTAAGTTAATATTTCTGATGGTGAAGCACATCAGCATGTCTTTTCTGATCACAAATAACACCACTGTTGCGCCAAAGCAGATGGGCTAATGTGAAGCTACAGTAATAAAGAAGAGCAGTTAGCAATCTGACACCATCTTTATCTTCATACCCCTGCAGAAAGCTTTGTATAATCACACAAACAAGATTTGCTTATCTACACCAATGCTTTCTCTTCCTTTTCAGTACTACATGTGAATTTACAGGGATAAAGTAAACAGTTCGAGGGGATGTTTTGATGAAACACAAAGGATCTGTTATCTGCGTTTGTTCTTTGTCACAGCCTTGGCTTCAGGGAGGCAAACACCAGCAGCAGTCTACTTGACACTGTACGAGGAGGGAGGAGGAATGCCACTTTATTCTCATTAATTCACACATGTTGATAGGTGGCTGTGAGGATGTTACTGAGGCTTTCTACCTATGTTGGCCACAATGATTTAACCCCAGCTGCCAGTCGTGATGTGCTCATAAAGAAAATGAATTTTTTAATGTACCCAGTATCTGACGTATTCTGTTTACAGACACAGTGAATTAGGAGACCACACTTAGAATGTTATGACAGCTTGGGTGCCAAGAGCGTTGCCATTCCACTGGATGAGGCCAGGATCTTTGTTACTCCTACCTGCTACCTCTGAGCTCACTGCCTCTAGCTGGAAAAGCCTTGCTAATTGGGTGTTGACACCATGGAGATGGATGCCCTGTGTGGGGGCTAATAATCTGGAAAAGACACCTTAAACAACAATGGATGATGATGAGCAAAATGCCAGTGAAGAAGGTTCCTCAGCAGCAACAAAGAAAGGTAGTGATGAGGAAGCATCACTTGTCACCACTGCACAGTAAGACAAGTTTAAAAAAAAAAAAAAAGATGGCAAAACAGAGTGGTACAGTTTTTCCGGGAATATTGACACCTGTTTTGAATGTTTTCCAGTTGTAAAAAATCTTTCTCATTCTAGAACACTGAACAAAAAATTATTTCAAAACAGTTTTAATGCAAACTAACGTGGAGGAACACTTGCTGACGCCTTTCGTTTTTGGCACTGTGTTAATGCACCCCTAAGTGCTCCAGACCTGCAAACTGACAAAACATAAGATTTTTATTGAGGTCGGTACACCTGCTGATTGTAGCACCTGTCTAAAACTTACCTTCTCAAACTTTAGGGGAAACATTACGATGGCAGTAGTACTTCCATTTATGTCAACTAAATTATGACACAATGAAAAAAGCTATATGTTATGGTTCTTCCAAAATTTTATTGGCCTAAGACCAAGAGTCACTCTGATTAGATGACTTTTATTATGTTTTTAAAAGATACAAACAGTAGCTTACAACCACAGTAATACAATTGTAGTATTAAAAAAAGGGGTATTAAAATTTGTATATGACTATATGTTGCCTTAGTGTTGTAACTTCTGATCAAAATTGATTGAACTTTTTGTCATGTACAAAACATTTTCTTGTACTTTCACATTTATTGTTTCAAACAAGGACATTTCAGTGGGAAGACAGGGGTTATAGATGTTTCCATAGATTAAAGTTCAGAGTAGGTTAAACTTGGTCAAGACCAACAGGTTTTTATTCCGTCAAGCCTGCTAACTCTTATCTAATGGAAGTCAATGCCCAAATCATCAGCATTTACTGGGAAATAAGAGAAATTCTGAAAAAAGTATTTCAAAAGCTGTTTCAAAGAAAGCTGTCTTAATAATTCTATCATATTCTTAACCAGTGACACTGATATAAAAAACCGAAAAAAAAATCAGTTCATCTGACAGACCAAATATTGTAAGGCACTCTTAAGAGTATCAAACTGGATAAAAGTGAAAGAAGCAACATTTTATAAAAAAAAAAAATCCTCAAACTCTACTAGCATGCAGAGGGAAAATTTCTAAAAGTTTCATTCAACTGCAAACACAGTAAAACACACTATTAATAACCAGTAGAAAACATGAAGAAACAACAAATTCAGCACCGCGGTGATTAGAATCAAATGTATTTTATTTTATAAACCATTATTAGTCCTGGAGTGGGGAAAACTTTGTCCTCTGCTTTTAACCCATCACTAGTTACACTAGGAGCAGTGAGCAGCTGTTTTAGTGCCCAGGGACCAGTTGGGGATTAAGGGCCCTGCTCAAGGACCCTCACCTCTGTTAACCTGGGGGATTAAATCTGGGTTCTCCATACCCAAACCCATCTCTGTAACCACTAGGCTACAAGCCAGTCTGACTGCTGCTGATGTCATTTTGGATATTAATTCACATGAGGTCTTAAATTTTTCAATAAATTCTTCATCCTTAAACATCATCTGACTGTGGTCTTCATCCTCAGTAAACACTTGTTTCTCTTCTAGCTGCCACAGTAGGACCATGCGCTTCCATCTACCCAGTCAGTGTAGTCATCATTTCTTTTCTTCATAGTGGCGGGAACATAACAACCCACTTTATCCACATTTGTTTAAGAACTGCTTCTAACATGGAAACTATTGCAATCTTGTCAGATGATTTGATGCCTAACATTTTACATATGAAACTAATAGTCACAGCTGGTTTAAGAAGAGATGTACTCCTTATTTTCAGTGAATGGGAGAATCACGTCAGCATCAACATTTTTGCATGTGGGAACTTTAAATTCGCATTTGGCTACAGCAGTTTTCTGTGTTTTTAATGACTTAGTATTATTATGGTGGATCTTAAATATGAGCAAAGGTTCAAAACAAAAAGAATAAGATTGACACATTTTGTAGCATTCCCAAAATAGTTGGTTTTCAGGGTGCTCAGAAAGACAATATCAATGAGGATTTGATGCCATGAGTTTGGTTAGATTTTAAGCCTTGGCATAGTTTGAATTTTGAAATACTCAGTTGGAATGGTCTGGATTATATATTGGAATTAGAATATGATTGGATTGTATTTATGTGTTGCATTCCACTGGACTTTATTTCCTGTGTAAAATGGCTGAAGAGGACTTTTGCTGTTCATTGGTGCTACACAAATTACAGCCCTGATGTGGACAACATGGATGACACCTTATAGATAGGTGTCTGTATGGATGATAGACAGGTATTTGTATGGATGATAGGTAGCTGTCTGTATTGATGGTGGGTGGGTGTTGTAAGGATGGTGGGTGGGTGTCTGTATGGATGGTAGACAGGTGTCTGTATGGATGGTAGGCAAGTGTCTATATAGACTGTAGCGAGGTGTCCATATGAATGGTCCATTTGTGAAGACTCACCTGTGACTGTGTGTATGAGGCAGGTGTCTATATGGAAGAGGCAGGTACCTGTTTATATGTGACAGGTGTGCAGGGTCATCTGTGAGCCAGACGAGAGTCAGCGCCTCCTCAGTAACAGTGAGACAGAACTATTTTAGCGATTGGCAACCTTGAACCAGAAACTGAATTTACTTACTACTTTCATCTATTTGAAAAGACCATAGAGATTTTCCTGTATGTTTTTATGTGATTGGACCATGAATGGCATGGTAAGTGCTTTCGGTCACACATTAGGTCTCGACATGCATATGAGTGTGGCACAGAGCATGTGATGATCCGACAGGGAAATTTTTCTTTATTCCACCAGTTCCTCTCAGTAATCTTTTCCTCTTTTTTCTTTGAGCTTCTCTTTTCCTCCCAAACAGGATTGGCCTTTCTTTAAAGGACAACCGAGTGTGCAGGAGACTTTATGTGGCCTCCTTTTAGGCTGACCTTTGTAAAAAGTAGCGATAATGTTACTGCAGGGTTTTGTGAGACACACCCTCATACCTACAGCAATTTCTCAAGTCAGGCTGTTCAACAACTACCTCAGCTAATTGTATTTTTAGAATGAATGAGGAAAAAGGAAACAAGAAAATCACGAGAAGGCATTGGATTACAGCTGAGACTGGAATATAACAATATAGCTCATATGTCAAGACATAGTTTTCTTTCAATAAGAGCAAAAAGACAACAGTCACAGGATGCAATGCTATGATTCAAGTGCTTCAGGAAAAGTCTCTTCTCCCATCTCAAAGGGCAATTTACAGATGTCCCATTACTCACCTAAAAATGAGTGAAAAGAAAAACTAATCCACAGTTTGACAAAATATCTTGAAGTGGAAACAGTTTAAACTCTAGCTACTCTTCCTAGAAGTGGACATCCAACCAAGATGACTCCAAAGCAACACAGAATCTTGTAAGGTACAGTACAGCGGCGTTAAGCCACAATGTTGGGGGTCCAAGGAGAGGCCGGTTGCGAGTTTGAAATGCTGGGTGATCCACAAACCGTCATTTTCTCTCTGTATGTTCTGAATCACTGACATGTATTTCTATTATCACTCGTGAAGACATAAATAAGGAAATGGTATGCCCTATAGTCTTTTTTCAATGTAAGGTGTCATAATTTTATAATTATTATAATTTAATTAACAAGATATGGCCATTTCTTCACTTTTAATTGATAATATTTACAAAAACACTAAATTCAAACGCTGTCATTGCCATTGCTCCTTGCTTGGTAGAGCAACTTGAAAGCTACAGTATAATTTTCTGTGCTTGCATTTGGAGGTCATAATGGTGAGGTTTAAAATGACTATGAAAAGTGAATGTAAATTTAGAAATTGCTTTGAAATAGGAAGCGCTCAGACTGAGGATGTCAGAGAACTGATGATTTTGAGTCGGGAACATCCAGCTTTTAATGCCAGGTTTGTGAATTCTAATTGTAATTGTATGAGAACTATTTCTTGATGGGTGTTTGCATCCTTCACACCTTAGGGCATGATGCGGGTGAAATGGTGGTAACATCACAGACTAAGAAATCTAAATCCTTTTCAATTGCAGTTTTGTCGGTGTCACCTCTCTCCAATCGACTTTAATTGAAGAGATTAGCAGTTACAGGTATTTACTTTTATCTATAATTAGGAACTTCACAAATGTCTTGGGGAAATGAACCGAAATGGCCAATAACTAAGACCTTTCGGGCGAAAATATAGAAAAATTCATATTTTTCAGTGATACAGTTTAAAATTTACTTTGGGAGCCAAAGACCGATCACCACTAATCAGAGTTTGCGCAATAACGCGCCGCGGCTTAACGCTGCTGCACTGTAATATTACCAGAAAATAGTGGTGTCCTGCGCAAGTACTCTGCTCCTGCTGCTGTTTGTCTCCCCTTCTCTTCTGTGTTCCTGGTGATCCCTCCTACCTGGGCGTGGTCACTGCAGCCCTCACACCTGATGGCAACCAGCAGTCCTGGATAAGAAGAGCAGCTCTACAGCAACTCCATGCCAGTTAGTCAAACTACATTCCCTGTCAGTTTTAGCACTTGGCTTATGTTCTTTCATGTTGGCTCACTCCTTACCTGTTTCTCTGCCTGTGTCCAGATCCTGCCTGCCCCCCTGCCTCTCTGCTTATTGTAAGCTAGCCTGCCTGCCTGTCTGGGACTTCCTCGCTCCATCTGCCTGCCTGCCTATGATCAACCCAATACTGACCTTCACCAAAGACAGTCCTGTTCAATAAATACTGTAAATACTCCCCTGCTCTTGGGTCCCATTCTATAACTGCACCAAGTGGTAATTTCAGCAAATATGGGGCCCAGGATAGCTTAGTTGATTGAATCAGTGTACCATCTGTAGAGGCTATTGTCCTCTTGCCAGGGAGTGCTGGTTCGAATCCCCCCTGTGGGTCTGTGCTGCATGTCTTCTCCCTTTCTCCAGCCAAGTTTCCTGTCTAGCTACTTTCAAAATCTTAGTTCTGCTACTATAGGCTGAGGTTGCTGGGGGGACTCCCATTATGCACTGAGGATCTTCACACTGTTTCGTCTCAGTTTAATTATTGTCTTGGATCATTTCATAAAATTAACATTGGCTGTCTTCACCCCTTCCACAGATACTACCATGGTAATGCTGGTTCCTGCTGCAACTGCTGCTCCTGTTCTTTTCATTATTCTTTGATTGGCAGCAAAGTAGTGCAGTGGTTAGCACTAGCACTTAACAGCAAGAGAGTTCAGCTGGATCATGGTTCATCTGGGTCTTTCTGTATGTAGGCTGCATGTTACCTATGTGTCTGCATCGGATTTCTCCACATACTCCAGTTTCCTCCCATTCCAAAACATGTTGTTTAACTCTAATGTAATTTGATTTACAAGCAGAGATATAGGAATACAAGGACTAATTATAGGAATAACTTGGTCATATAAATAAAGCTACCTAATTAATGTGTATGTGTATGTGTGTGACAAAGTGTGTAGCAGTGTTTTCCTGTGTTGTAAAAGTGCCTTGAGTTGTCCTTAGATTTGAAAGGTGCTACATGTTCTTGCTGTCAACCAGCTGATCCTAAGAAAATGTTGGGTGATGCAGTGGAACAATGAACCTAAACATGGAAGTAAATCCACAATAAAATTAAATTAATTTGTGTTTATAACTTTGACATAACCTGGGAGGAAAAACTCTTGAGATTTAAAATCTCTTTTTTTTTAAGATAACCAGGCCAAGGTAGGAAGAAGAATGAATTCAGAAAAAGAAAATCTACCATCTGGAGTTGTTCAGTCAGAGTCTAGACCTGAACCCCATAGAGATTCTGTGGAATGAGCTCCAGAGAGCCGTTCACACCAAATATCCTACAAATAAGTCTGAAGCAATTCTAGAAAGAGAAATAATCCTGAATTCCTCCTGAACACTGAGCAGATCTGATCCAGAGATGCAGAAAGAGTTTGTTGAAGTCACTGCTGCTGAAGGAGCTTCAACCAGCTGTTAACTACAAGGATTCAAATGTTTAATGAGTTTGTTCAATAAAGAAATAAATACAAGTTTGTTACTGTGACTTAGACGACCACCAGATCACATTTTGAGGTAAGTTAAGTAGGTAAACCAGTAAAGTCAAAAGGGTTCACACACACTTTTATTAAATTATTTTATTTGACTACTATTGTACTACTTTCTTATCTAGTAAACACCATGATGATTTAAACTATATTCTGCTTTAAAATGGACCTTCCTGTAAAAACCATTACCTGAGTTATGATGACTTCATTGCATGCTTTTGTTTGACATATTAAAAGTGTTAAGACTGGGTTTCTAGTCTATGAAGTTTATTAGAAATGACCCATTTTCTGAGTGTGTCCTGGAGTAAGTGTTTTCATTTAAAGGTTTTCAGTTTTTTCAGCCCTTTGATGGTGAAAACATTCCTTTGACTCTCAGTTTTCTCCACTTTTGTCCCACAATAGCAGAGTGAATGCCACCATGTCCCTGTGGGTCTTGTGTTCAAGCCTCCAATGATTTGGTAATGGTTTCCATGTTTGCAGTAGAGTTGAAAAGCCTGAAGACTTGGCCCTGGATGATGGCAAATAATGATCTTTGGCCACTGAGTAATCCATGCTGTGGCCACTTCCACTCTGGCAGTCTCATTCTGCACATCAACAAATGCTCAGCATGGAGTCATCACTCCTCTTTGAGGATGTTTTCTCGAGTTCCTCTAAGATTGTCTGAAACTCAATGTCTAGGATGTGCCCAGAACCTGCTTTAGGGGAAGCGAACAGTGTTCAGCATCCTGACATTCAAAAATGCCATTCTTTCTTGCTGGGAAGAAGTGGTGTGGAGACTTCCTGGCCTCGTCTTCCGTCCCACAACAGATGGCCAACTGGCCAGCCACGATGTGGCCTTCTGGTGCCATCCTCATACTACATATGCTTCACCCCGCAGCTATGACTGCCTGGAGATTGGAGGTTCTTGCAGCCCCCCACAGCCGTCACCATGACAACACAATCCCAGTGTTAGAGAAAAGAGCTCAGTGTAAGCAAACACAAACACACAGCAGCTTAAAAGCCTCTCCAAGCCATAAATCACCATTCCAAAGCCTTTCCTGGGCATGGCCAAACATATTCTGGTAATGATGGATAACTGCCATCACTTCCTCTGAGTAGTCCACAACATCCAAATTTCACTTGTAATCATGGGGAATTGTTGGAAAATAAGAAGATGCACTTCAGTCAGGTAGGAAAAAAAAGTCAAATGTTTGTGTTCACGGTAAAATAATCAGAGGTATTTTGAAACAAAATAGCCAGCAGTTAAATGTTGATGCTTTAGAAAAGACTTTTACCATTTCACTCTGATCCAAGGAATATTTTAAGGGCAAACACTATTGATTATACTACTTTCAAATTGGCTGTGCGGATTGTAGTGGAGGAGTAGCACAAGCAGAGTGAATGAACACACACTAGAAAAAAACACTTTCAATGAATGAAATCACAATTACGGAAGCATTATATCAGCCAGCTGGATTAGTCTAGATGCCAGGCAACACTCTATAAGGTTTGTTAAAGAATACTTGTGTTTTGGGGAAAATAAAATCCATTTCTTTTCATTTTCATTCATAATATATCCATTATTTTTCTGTGCTTTTTCATTTTCATTCAATGTGTGAGACAACTGACATGTGTAAAAACCTTACTTTCAATGTGACTAAAAATATGTTTATATAGAAAAATGCATAAATGTGTACTCCATGCAGTAAAAATACCCTTTAAAGTTTTACATTCATAAAACTAAACATATGCACCATTATGAATAAATGTAATATAATAAGTTTACATTCATTGATACAGTATCATAGCAAGAAAGAATGTTTTATGACTTTCTTCAGCATCAGAGGCTTACACACACTTGGTTAGTATTTAGTAGAAATACCTTAAAACTGTTTAAATTTGGCTTAAATGTTCTGGGTAGTCATCCAGAAGCTTCACAGAATATCTTACTGGAATCTTTGTCCATTCTTCCTGACAGAACTGTTGGATCTGAGTCCATCTTGTGGTCATCTTGCTCTTACATGTCTTTTCAGTGCAACCCACAATTTTCTATTAGAATGAGATCAGGGGTTTGTGATGGTCACTGCAATACCTTCACCTGGGTTTGTGATGGTCACTGCAATACCTTCACTTGTTGGCCTTGGCTCTGTAATTGATTTTGGAAATTTGTTTGAGGTCACTGTCTATTTGGAAGACCCTTCCACATCCACACTTTAACTTGTTGGCTTATATCTTGAGGTTTTGCTTCAATGTATCCACATAATTGTTTGTTGATTTTGTAAAGTACAGTAGGGTTCCACCCAGAGACAGATTATTCATAAAGGTGATCAGACAAAGCATTTGGAAAGGCATTTATTCCAATGTTATGTTACAGTTATCATAACTGAGTTAACAGTTTGATCTACCACTATGTGTTATTATCCAGTCAACATAAAGTCATGCCACTACTTGTCCTCCACCTTCTGGGGTGATTTCAGCAATGTTCCCAATCGCACAATAGCTCCTCCAAAAACTCTCATGTATCATCAGTTCTTCTTTTCATATCTCAGGCCCTTGAGTGGGATCTCAGAAAGATTCCATCAAGGCTTGTACAAATGTGATTATGTAATACATAATCTGAAATTAACATAGCAATGATACTAACATTGACAGAGTCACTTTCAGAATCATAGATGAATAATCATTTGCAGCAACTGAAGTTCCTTTCAGTCGGTGCAATGAAGAAAAGTCTGCAGTGAAGTGGTTGGCCCCTGAAACCAAATCTTAATCTTAAAGGTAGAGAGAGTTTCTGCTTCCTCTTCATAAACTGGCACTAGTTCCAGAAAGAAGGAACCTGATAACTGAAACTTGTACCTCCCATTCTACTTTTAGAAACTCTAGGAATCACAAGTAAGCCTCCTATCTGAGAAACAAGTGGTACTAATGTGAGAGAAAAGGTTAGATTCTACTCTGGATTTTATAGGTACCCAGGGAAGAGAAGCTAAAACTGGAGAAAAATGATCCCTCCTGCATGTTCTCGTCAGAACCCTAACTGCAGCATTTTGGATGAACTGAAGGTTTTTAGAGAATTTTTAGGATATCCCAATAATAAAGAATTACAAAATTACAATAATCCAAATTTTGAGGTAACAAATCAGTTCATCAATCAGATCAGTTTTTCTGCATCAATCTGCGACAAGATGTTCCTAATTTTAGCAATCTTATGAAGGTGAAAAAGATGGTCCTAGAAACCTGTTTAATATGTGAATCAAAGGAAATATTCTGGTCACTCCCATCAACTCCTGGTTCTTAACTGAAGTACTAGATGCCAAAGAATACCATCTGGGATTACGACATAGTTAGATAATATGTCCTTGAAGTGCTGAGGTCCAAATACAACAACTTCAGTTTTATCTGAATTTATCTGGAGAACATTTTGACTCTCCAGAGTTAAAACTTTAGATTGTCTGATGGTTTTTATCAAACAATATCGAACTGACTTGTTTGTTCTGTGTGAGGGAGCATAATGATCCAAAAATATCATATTCACCATAACCTATGATTACCAAGGTGGACTGCAGTATCTGGCAAAGCAGTAAAATAAAGCCAGAATGTCACTTGGACTTTGTAGTTACTGTAGTCATGTCACTAATTCCTCTGAAACATGGCAGAATTGAATGACAAGAGTTAGTCACAAGACGAAACCAATGTTACAAAGCCCATTTTGAGTTTTACAAAATGTGTAGGTACTGAACCTTGTAAAGTATTATTGTTGAAGTAGGTCATAAACAGAACTCCAAGCACATAGCTGCCTACTGAAACTTTCATATGAAAACAGTTAAGGTCTTTAAGTCTGTATATGTGGAACTTTTGATGTCCTCATCTTCACATTTTGGTCAGATACATGAGTAATTAGAAAGATACATCGGAGACACAGTAGCTCATTATCTGCATTCTGTTGTCCTATCTCTTCATTCTCAGGGGATAGGAAGCTGTGGCATCTTTATGCCCTTGCGATTAGTTTGTAGAACAAACAAAGTTGTGAGGCAGAACCAGGAACTAATTTCATTAGCGACTGCCATTTGTGACTGATTATAGGCTGTTCTCAGTAGCTGGCAAGAAGGTCCAAAGTTCTGGGAGGTTAATAACCAGTAACAATCAATTACTTATCCAATCTGATATGATCAATGGGGTTTCCAATCAGGCAGACAGCAAGACAAGCAGAAAAATAAAATTAAAAGTCAGAGCCTCATCTGTTTATCCACTACAGTGGAGACCGATCCGAACAGAAAAAATCCAAATCTAATGGATAAAGGGTTGAAGCGGATTAAGGACAAATGCAATACAAACTATGCTCAAAATAAAGTAGTCAAGTCAAAACTCTTTGCCAGTGTGGATTGAAATGCTTCACCATTGTCAGAAAGGAGAAGAGTGTAGCAGTATCTTAATTAGTGCTATTAGAAGGTCCACTTTGTATTGGATGTGCATCTCCATCTACATGCGACTGCTTGTTTTAATGATGCTTAAACCTCTGTCCAAGGATTATTCACACACCATGAATCTGGGCTTTTGCTATTTCAGATTATTTAGTTTCGCATCACTCTGAGTCCTCAAATACAGTCCAGAAATGCACTCCTTCTGTACCCCTGTAGCCTTCCTAAACCATCTGTTTCCATCAGTAATTTTAGTTCATCATTTCAGGTATAATGTGACTCATAATCATTAGTCTGAAAGGCAAGTAGAATATGTTTACATTCCTATGGCAACAGTTGTACTTCTGTATCAGATCAGAGTTTGTGAAGATCAGCTTGATGCTACTTTATGCAACATTACAGTGTTTTTAATAGGTTTCTGTTCTGGGTCTCTGAGTTTCTGGAACTACAAGAAAAGCCACTGGTAAAAGAATGTATCTCATAATGAATAAAATTGTTATTTGTAAGGCTCTGAATCTCTCGCTGTGATTACTATATCCAGAAAATATCCAGAGCTTTGGACATAAAGATTTAACTCCAGCAGGAATGTTGTTTAACAAGGTCACGTCAGACTAAAACAGGCATTTTCTCCATTTCTGTTCTGATCTTGTTCTTAGCAAAATTATTGGTGTGAGCTTGTGTGTGTGTTGGGGAGTGTGTCTGTGTAATATTTATCTATGCATGTGATTGTTCTTATTTGGATGTGTTTTGGCTATGGTAATTGAAAGCTTGTCTTTTTTCCCCTTTTTTGTAGGTATATTTATGTTGTTGTCATTTTATATGTATTAAGAATTTTGAATTGCACAAGTTGTATAAAATACTGTAGAATAAATGTTGAGTGAATGCTTCATTTATAGTCACCTGTACCAGCTGTGGGTTATGTCTGTCATGTGTACACAACCTCTGTCTATCCAGTCATCAGTATTGTGTTGCACATGTGCAAACAGTTTTTCCATCATACAAGCGTGAACCACGTAGAAAATACGAGAAAATCAATGTAGTGTTCAAAACAATGTTCCTTGTAACAGTCACTGAAAAACATTTTCTCCTTCTTCAGGGAAGAATATGTTGACACCACTGAAGCACTCTGGGAGAACTTTACTGAGTAAAAGACAATGAAGGTGGATCTATAAGCTGTTGCATCATGCATTTAAAAAAATGGCAAAGTGAAAAGAAATGTATATATTGTTATTTACCTAATACTAAGACTCACTATAATTAAATTGTTTTTATGATTTTACACAAAACACACAACTAACTTTTGCTTATTGCTATCAGCTGAGCTGCAGCCACCTTACAGATTACACCAATATGATTTGTTTGTTTGACCGAAGGTAGTAAACATGTACCTCAGACGGTAATGTTAAACAGAAATATAAATCAATGTTGGGGATGCAAACTGTAAATGTTCAGCAGGCAGAGGGAGGTGGAGTTCTTTTTTTCCATCTCTGGAAAAAAATTCTATCAATTCTATGAAAATCTAATTGTTTATATGGTGAGATTTGTTTGCCAAAGAATGATCACATATTTGTACAACTGCAGATGGCAGTTCTGAATGGGAGCCATATGCAAACATGATCAACAGCAGCAATGCTGCTGGTGAATCTTGATCCATTCTGACGTTGCTGAAAGTCTTGGTGTGTCACTCTTTACATCAGACAAGCGCTCAGAAACACTATTGGTCTGTCAGAGATGCCAAACAAACTCAGGCTCATGTCTGATGATAAAATTCAACAGAGTGATGAGTATAGACAAAAACAAATTGATAAATGAAATAGGGACTTTTCAAAAGCAAAGTGTGCAATACTTAAAGGATCCTTAATATGGACATCTGATTGAACTAAACAATGCTCTCAGTTGGTAAAGTATCTTGCTGCAGTAAAAGTTAAGTCTAACTAAGAAGAAAAATAAATTAAAATTAGTTAACAAGTTGTTGGAAAGTTAAGAGAGAGAGAGAGAGAGAAAGATAGAAATCTGACCTCTGCAGAAATCTCCAGAAAGGTGTAAGTAACCCAGCTAAGCTAATCAAAAGTTAGTCTGTATCTAACAAAGTGGATGAGGCAAGTGGCCAGATGTGTCAGACCCTTTAGTCTGGAATTACCTAAGTGCACGTCCAGGTGATAATTTCTGACACCTGTCGTATTTTCTGTTCAAACACGTTTTTTTTTCTGTTTGGCTTTTCTGTTGCTGTAAATCAATTACATCATGATTATAGTCTACACAATTAGCCTCCTTTGAGGTGCTTGATGAAGATTAGTACTTGGAATTTTCTTTGTTGGAAATAGTTGTGACTTTCAACAAAGTGTCGTATTGTTGACTTTAACTTGTTAACTGGTCATAAAATGGAATTCTAAGAAATTGTATCTACAGTATGTTCAAAACTTATTTCTTTCAACAAAGCATGATATTTGACCTCTGTTACCATCAAAGTAAAAAATGTTTTTCTAACTCTGAGCTAAGGTCTGTATTTGTGGAGAAGAAATCATTTTTACAACACTGAGATTTACTCTTGTTTGGTCTCTTTTTCAATCACTTGCCTTTTGATTGTTTTTTTCATAGTTAAAGTGTGGCATAATGACAATATTCAGTTGTTACATAAGGAACAGGTTTCACTTTTGTGGTTTTGGTGACAGAAGGGACTGGAGAGCAGTAGCCTCATGTTCAAAAGTTGAGTGGACTTCATCTTAAATCCTTGTGCAGAAATCTTGCCAAGAAAGAAAAAAGAATAAAAATTCAGATGTTGAAAACTGTGAGTATGCCTGAATCCACCCAAGTTTTTTTGAATATCACAATCCACATGAAATTGAACTCAAATGCATGAGCATGACACTCTTTCCTGTCTTTCCCCTCAAGCAGATCAATTTAATATGATCATGATAATAAATATCTATGAAAAACCACTAATCCTGACATAGAAATGACAAAAAAGTGGGGGAAAAAAGAAAATCAATGAACTGTAAGCTAAAAACACTCCTGTCAAAAGTTTAGGCCAGGACAAAAAAAAAATTGGTAGGCTTGCATCTGCTTTAAAGTGCAAAGGAAAACAGTGATGACCACTGACTCAGGCTCACTTTGCATTATGGGGGTTGTTGTTTCTTCCTTTGTGTTGTGTTCAGTGAAGGGCTGTGGAGTCATTGAGTTTGTAGGGGTCTGTGAATGTTTATGTCCAACTGTAGAGTTGTGTTACAGCCTTTGTTTATATTTGTAAAAAATAACACCATAACTGAAAGTGGTGGGACCAACAAGAGCTCTATTCAATTCAATTCAATTTTATTTTTATAGCTCCAATTCACAACAAAAGTCGCCTCTAGGTGCTTCACACTGTAGGGTAAAGATAAAACAGTGTTACAAGGAAAATCCCAACAATTCTATGATCCCCTATGAGCAAACACTTGGCAATGGTGGGAAGGAAAAACTCCCTTTTAACAGGAAGAAACCTCCGGCAGAACCAGGCTCAGGGAGGGTCAGCCATCCGCCTTGACCAGTTGGGGGTGAGGGAACAGAGAAGACAGAAAGGAGAGCAGAGAGAGACACACGCTATGGGAGTGAGAAAACAACATTTAATGACATGCAGCAGTAACAAATAAATGCATAGGGAGTGAAAAGAGGTGGGTGGGGTAGAAATGCCCAGCATATAGGGCATCATTGGGACTCATTCCAACCTGATTAGCATGACTTCATAAATTACAGCCATGTTTCCTTTACACTTATTTGGAAAGCAAAATTGAAACTAGTAGTAGTAGATCTGCAAGGGGTCAGTGTTTCAATTGAACTATGTTTTTCAAGTAAGTGCAGCCTATTTTGCATAACTCTCTGTGTATCTTGTCCTGTGAGACTTCCCTTCAAAACAACAAATTTAATTTCAACATTGAAGAAGATGGACAAAACCTATTTAGTCTTTAGCAAATTATTATTATTATTATTATTATTATTATTATTATTATTATTATTGTTATCATTATTATAAATAATAATAGCAATAACATGATGTAGTGACGGAGGACATGAGGGTGGTTGGTGTGAGAATGCAGAGGAAACGGTTGGAGACAGATGACTTGCTGTGGCGACCCCTGAAGTGAGCAGCCGTAAGGTAAAGAAGAAGTCTGACAAATTATTGCAATTGCCGCTACCACTGTGGAGAAAACAGTCTGATGATGAAAACAGTAGATGATTATTCAAAGCCCTTATGTAAAACCGTAATACATAATGATTAAGTATAGCAAAACTAAATCCTATTAATTAGGCCAAAAACAGCTGGAAACTAGATTTTGATGACTTTAGACTGACCTGTTACATCACATCCAGGGCTGCGAGAGGCATGGATATTCACTAAAAAACATTTCCATTACACGTTTGCAATAAAATGAATTATCAAATTGCCTGAAGACCACCTCCAGGAAGGGTAAAAAGGTTTATTTGATATTTGAGAGTTTTTTTCAAGTGAGTGCTGTTTCCATTACAAGCCTTTTGAGTGTGAGTGATCATCTCAATAAATCCTCAGAGCACTTACCATTGTCAGTCATTTTGGATAGTGGTAATGACAGTGGGATTTTAAAGCTGTAAAGTAGCACATTCGCTTTTGTCCAACATGAAAATCAGCATGAAAATCTAAAAATAAATACATAAATAAAGGAAAGACTGAAGTTCTGCAGCCACAGGAGAAGAAACCAGTCTCCATAATCAGAGAAACGCTTTCTAGAATCCTGCAGCACCTAATATTGTTTAACTACATCAGTTTGTAACAGCCAAATGTTCAGTGACATGTTAGATTTATATTAAAAATACTACATTAGAGAACTAGTTCTGTGCTGCAAATAGCATTTTAATGTTTATCTCTTCAGCCACAGTGATGGGATATTTTAAGGATATGGGTTTCATCCCGATTAGTCATCTCATACAACCGGCATGGCGCTGTTCAGAGATGACTGTGAGATTAGTCATCTCTGAACATTAGCAACTCCCGCTGAAAGGTTCATATTGTTTGGAAATCGAAGGATGGCTGGGACCAGTTCAGCAGAAATCCAGAAGGATGCTCTAATGAGCCAGCAGGTCATCCTGGTGACCTGCTGGCAGACAGAGAGAGAGAGACAGAGATAGGGACACAGGCTGGGAGTACAACCCGGACCAGCTGTATGAGATCTGCAGCCTCTATGTGTCTTCTTAACCAAATGGCCTATCTGGTGCCCCAAAAGTTGAACATCAGAACTGATCTGTCACTTTTTGTCCTCCTCTTTTTTCTTGGAGCAAGTAAACAAAAGTATAATCCAGGATTTTTCCCTTTCATTTTCTTTCTTTTGAAATGGATGTGCAAATTTTGAGGTACCAACATTTAGATACAATGAAACTAATTTCTAACCAATAGTGTTGGAGGTCTGTTTTCACTCACAAGGGGGCATGGTCATCCTGACATATTGTTGACCTGGCAACAACTGAGCTGTCACATGCAGTGTTGCTAGGTTAGACATACTGTATAAACTCTCAGTATAACTCATGAATATATGATTATTTCAGCAGATTAAAGGGGAACTCAGTTGGCAGTTCAATATCAGGACTACATCGATGCTCCTTCACAGTAGCACCTGGTCCCTCCTCCTTTGCGCTCACCACCTTGTTTACACCTCAGCCTGCATGGATGAGACCTGAGTAGAGAGCTGGTTATTCCTGCAGCTACAGCATGGTAAAACTCAACATTCAATTCAGTCCTGATGTGTCTTCATCAGCTTTTTCCAATTCATGTCACTGAGATCATATTTCTAAGAAATCATTTCAAATTCTTTCACTTTGCTCTTTTACTCCTGGTCAACTACCTTGATATCTTCTCTTCAACCTGTCTGAGTCGTGTAGTTTGCATGAGCTTTGAAAAGCTCACTCAGCTTTTCACATATTTTAACAACTTTCTTCTTGTTTTTGGCCAGCAAGGTACCAGCTATTAAAAGGTGCATTTATGTCCCCACTTTCTTCGTCTTTTTCATTGGTGACACAAAAACATGAAATCAAAAGAGTCAAATCATATCAATGGCAATTTATACAAGAAAAAAAAACAGGCTCAAACTGCATCATCACTGATTAATTAAACAACTGTTATAAACAAATTACAGCTGAAGTAACAGACAAGAAGAGCTGTGAGTGTTGGCAGCCATCCTCTTATCAGCCTACTGATCAGTGATCCGTGCATTACCCAGCAGTCAACATCTAATTACAAATCCCACTTTACAGTCCACAGATATGCATTCATCTCAC
This sequence comes from Zenarchopterus dispar, assembly GCA_028564865.1. Taxonomy (NCBI): domain Eukaryota; kingdom Metazoa; phylum Chordata; class Actinopteri; order Beloniformes; family Zenarchopteridae; genus Zenarchopterus; species Zenarchopterus dispar. The sequence goes on from JAOWBL010032916.1 coordinate 26,417, forward strand.
ACAAACACATGCAGTTCCGATGATATCGACAAATTTCATTTCATTCCAATGAAGCTCCTACATGCTTCTTTAACTGGTTATGTGTAACAAGTTATATGAATTTAAAATACTAACTCATTTCTGTACACATTAGAAATGATCATTCACATACCTCTTGTTTTATAGCTTCTGTTATTAAAATATTATTCTATTCTATAATTTTTCTTTCTTTAATGCCAGATCTACTGCCCACAAACTTTGAAAACATTTTTCAAGGTCCTCCATGCTGCTTTACCTTTATCAGTGTTTTGCACTCTCACTTGCTCCTAATAATTCATCAACAATGTTCTAAAGTACCAGCCCTATTTACAGAAACGTTCATTAAAAACTTAATCAGTAATTTAATTTGTTAGAATATTTCCCTATGTACTTTAGTCTCTTCTTTAAATATTCAGTGTCAATAATCAACTTCTTTGTATTTAGAACATATTATAAAGTGTGCAATTTGATGAGACCATCACAACTATAAAAAAAAAAAAAAAACTGGCAGAAAGGCAAATAAAGTCAGAAACAATTCAAAGAAATATAGATTACATTGTTCTGATATCATCTAAAATCAGCAGATGAACTGGTGGCAGCTGGACATGCCAGAATTGCATATAAAGAAGAATGCAGAGAAATCTTAGTCTTTTTAATGAAGGACTGGTCATGGCTCATCAATGTTTCCTCAAGAATTTATCAATTATTCATCCACCCATCCATCTATTCATCACTCCATTCTTGATTTTCATACTCACAGGGGTCTGCTGTTGTCTGTGGGCAAAACATCCTGGACAGCCTACAGAATGGACAGCTGAAACATCAGTCCAGGAGGGTATGTACAGTTTTTGGAGCATCATATGTCCCATCCAGACAACAACTTTTTTAAGGGAAGATCTCTCACCTTTCAGCAAGACAATGCCTAACTACATCTATTCCAACAGTCTGGCTCCATAGTAGAAGAATTCAGGTGCTAAACTGGTCTACCTCCAGTCCAAACCCCCACCAGCTGAAAACATTTGGTGGTTTATAAAAGAAAAGATGCAACAAATAAGATCCAGGACTGTTGAGCAGATCCTGTATCAGACCAGAATAGAACTCCATCAAATGGTCTCCTTAGTTCTCAGATGTTTATGGACTCTTGTTAGAAGAAAAGAACATTCTACACAGTAGTGAACATCACCTCTATCACAACTTGTGTTGTGGTCATCAAATTCAAAATTACCTTGTTTTTTATTAAGGTGGTACATTTCCTCCATTTACATATTTAATCTTTTCAGTGTTCTATAGTTAACAAAATATGGATTTATCAGATTCATGAATCATTTCTTTCTATTTAACTTACATTTTACTCAGGTATCTCATTGTAATTTGAAAATGGGGTTACAGTGAAATATTGAACAAAGCAATGGTGAAATGATAACAACTCATTTCTTTCTTAAGTTAGGTTATTATTAAATTTACTGGTGATGAGAATTGTTTAGTAATAGTAAAGTAAACACTAAAAGCGTGGAGAGGCTGGACAGTTTTTCATTGAGCTGTGACTGAACATTCGGCAGGAAATAATATTTTCAGACCCAGGTGGCTCCAGTGACAGGTTCATGTTATATTTGGTGTTTTGGTTCAGTACTCACTTCAGAAACACAAGCATATCCTTTCAAACAGGTAAGGGAGTTTTTTTTTTCATATATCATCTAGAAGTCAAACCTTTCTGTCTCAAACCTATTACGAGACAGAAAGGGAAACATAGTAAGAGGGAGGAGTCACCAACAAGTGTAACTCTGATATTAAAACATGAAGGACTAAATCTTACACTGTCTTTATCAGATGTCTACACATCTCCAACAACATGACATCCACGCAAACTACACGCTATTCAAACACAAGCTGAAGACCTAGTATGACCACGGCCAGCAGGTTTCTGCAAGTCAAAAATCTGCCTTCTCCTTCTCTCTTCAAAACATTACGTAGAAGTGTCTCAGATGGCCTACCATCCCCCATCTCTGTTGCCTCTCCACCCCCATCATCCTCCACCCTCTCCTCACCCCTCTACCCCCCTCGCTCTACATGACACTGCAGCATCGCTCCATAAAGACAGAAAGACAGGGTAAAACAAAGGGATTCCTCCAGCTTTACCTTGAATGCAGAGACTGATGGAGGCTGTTTCAACTGGGATGTTGCTGCTCCTCAGCCTTGGCTAACAGCATCATATGACCACAAACCGCCTGCTCCTGCTGCTTTGTCATATGACCACATTCAGACCTAGAAGAGGACTCTGGGATTTGTAGTTGTGGAAAGGGCTGAAAGAATGAATTCAGAGTTTGAATTCATACTAGATGAAACAAAGTTCCCAAATAGCAAAAAAAAAAAAGTGTTAAAAATGGATGTATGTATGAGATGAAACGTACTGAGCAAATTGAATTTCACTATAAACCAGATTAAAGAAAAAATAAATAACAAAATATGAAGATTTAATATTCTTTCTAGAGGCTTTGTATTAGCATTATTACACTTAGAGATCTATCTATTTATCTGTGATATTTATTTATGATAATTCCATATATCCATGGATTTCACGGAGGATCTTATATCTGATTTTCTATCTATCTATCTATCTATCTATCTATCTATCTATCTATCTATCTATCTATCTATCTATCTATCTATCTAT
>JAOWBL010032945.1:0-29097 GCA_028564865.1 Zenarchopterus dispar
GGATGGATGGATGGATGGATGGATGGATGGATGGATGGATGGATGGATGGATGGATGGATGGATGGATGGATGAAACCAAGGTTTGCCATAATGGCAGTATTTGACACCTTGGGAATGAAAACACAAAACAAACCAAACTGCAACAGTTTGTCTCATCTATCTAACGCATAACTTGCCAGTAGGACAGATGTTGAGCAAGGTCACTGCTCCAACGTTGCGTTTAATTACCTGACCTTCTCATCAAATGGTTCTCACCCTCTCTGTCGATAATAAATGCTAATCAGTGTCACACCGGGAATTCTGATAAATAGCCACAACACCTCTTTTTCTTCCCTTCTCCATTCACACTCTTATTGTTAAGTTTATTTCTCATAACTCAATATCATGGTGATAGCTGGTACGCACCTATTTCAGCTTAGGCCCTCTTCCTGAAGCTCTACACTGTTTTGTATCTCTTTTAGGCCACTTGTGCAGTCTTTCATGCATGCTTTTGTTGTTCCTACTCATGCTCCTCCCTTTCTCTCCCCTGAGTCTCCTTGAGTCTCCTGTCACTCTTCCTCTGTCCTGACAGCTTCAGGTCAGTACAGAATAGCGTTTGAACAAAATCTGCAGTGTGCTGAAGGCCTGAGGTCTTGTGTAAAAGAAATTTTCCATTTAATTGAATGCATCTGTATTTCTAGGCTTCTAGCGCTGAGGTAGCGCTACTTTATACAAGCAGCTGGAAAGTGCTCTCGTCTGCCCATCACTGACTGACCTTGGCTGTCTCCTACTGTATCCGTCACTCTTAGAAGCATGGATGTTTACTCGTAAGTGTCTTTCTGTGCGCCTGGGAATGGTTGGGGGCTGCGGGTTGTGTGATGATTAACCTTTGGCTCTGTTTAGACCTAGTTATCATGTATCCTGGGTGTGGACAGCTTTAAGTGTGTGGCCACACTTGATTTCAAAATTTGTCCTGGCCATAGTGACTTTAAATTGGATATTAGTTCCCAGCTCCACATGCAAATAAATACTGCATGTGACCCACACAGTCGCCTCTCAGCGAACTGAAAAACACACGAATGTATGTCTTTATATTTAGTATATGTTTAATATGTGTGAAATCTCCCATTTGTAGCTGGCATTTATGCTGTCCGTTATTGATTGCATCGCTCTGCAATTGCACCTCCAAATGCTAGATACAAGTGAGGGTTCTTTTCTGCAGCATTGCAGCTCGCATTGCTGAGCTTCTTTTTGCTTACCTCTATGTACCTCAGTCTTGCCAGTGAAACAAATAAAACATTTCTTATGTGAACTGGAGATGATAAATGTGAAGCAACAGTAATTTTTACTGACACTGCTTGAATCTATTCTTCTGCAGAGTGGACAAGTCACTTTTGTGGAGAGGTGCTTTTCATGCTGTGGCATAGGGTATGTCGTAGGCTCTACCCTATGGTATACATGAGCTGTCGGTTCGACATTGAAGCATAAATCAAGCTTAACCTTTTTAGGGCACTAAATGAATTTGACATTTTCAATCCCAGAGTGTAATATGACATTATAAGGAGCTTTTTTTTTTTTTTTTTTTTTTTTGCATTTATAACTTTTTACAATTTTTTTTCCACTGCATGCATGTCAAATTAAATGATCAAATATGATAATTTGTCCAATAAAGGGTTAGTTACATTCAGCTGTAGAGTAACATAAATGAAGCTTTTTTTTTTTTTTTTTTACATTTATAACTTTTTACAATTTTTTGATGTCAGATGTCAGTACAGATTATTATTACTTTTGCCTGAAAACATTTAAATATTGTTTTATGCTAATTTGGTTATTTTGAATATCATCGCAAATAGCATAAGCGAATGTCTGAGGGCAGAAATATGTACAATTCAGCTCTAAATATTCAGGACAAGATCTGTGAGTCCCAGGACTGACAGGAGGGCTCTGCACCCACAGTTGTTTTGTTCACTGTTCCTGCAGAAACCTATATAAAAGATTAGCAGGGGGTCACTTGTGAATGAAAAAGCTGAATTACTTCTTTCAAAATGTATCCCCTCCCCCACGAAAACATCACAGAAGAAACTCATTTGCTTTCATGGAACCAGGTCAGGTGAGTAGGTGGTCCTTCATTGTGGCCAAGGATGCATTAGCATTAACACTGTTATAAGAATGTTTCAACAAGCAGCCCAGACATTTGAATGTGGCAGAAATGATCGACTCTGAATGCATCATTAATTTACCCAGACCATGTTCAACTCAGCTCAGTTCAGCTGAATTCTACTTTGTAAATCCTGGGAGAGATTTATTTTGTCACACCTGTGTTCAGCACTCTATACATGCGATCTTATCACCCACAATGGATGTCAGTATCTTTTCTAAGCTGGATCACTGTCTGCATGACCTTTTCCCTCACAGTGTGTCACCAGGTCTTCAGCGGTACCTCCCTGACCTTGAGCCAAGCACAGCTCTCCATAAGATGAGCAGAGTTGGTTCAGTGAGAGGAAAATGAAATATAATTCCCAGACTGTCTTACAGCAATACAGATCTTCTATACAGCTGCTGATTTATTAATAAACCAATCTCTGAGGTTTGAAGTTTACAGTGTAGTGTAGGTCATATTACAGTATACACAACAACACTACAGATTCATCATTCTGACATTCAGGTATGATGCCCCACCAGTGTTTTTTTTTTTAAATTCAAAACTAGAAGCTGTAAGATTTTACTCTTGTAAAATATATAAAACTCCTCAAACTAATGTTGGTATTTTAAAGAAAACAACCACTATTTGATGCCACGTTAAACACACAGAGGTTCTGTTAACAAAAGAGAGAAAGTCACACTGGCTAAGGAAGTCCTGCACTCACATGTCAATCATTTTCTGACTGGATAGACCATTCAGGTCGAGTATAAAGTCTGACCAGGGGCAAACTGGTGAGTTGCTGGCGCTAACATGCAATTCTTGCGGGTGAACAACGAGTCACCTCTGACTTTCAGTACATGTGGAGCCATCAGGGGAATCCTCCTTCAAGCTTGAGCTAGTGAACTCGCAAAGAAAAGGGCTGGAGCCACTGTCAGGAAGAGAATCTTGCAGAGGAAGGAGGAAATGATATAAACACAGTGTACCATTCTCCATTTCAAGCAGGTAACTTTTTTTTTAATTGCAAACAATGTTTCACACACTCTCTTGCACAGGTAATCTGATGCATGGACATGTTAATGGATTACTTTATCCATGTTTGTGGCTTTTTTTTTTTTTTGCTCATGGTCTGAGCAGCTCATAGCACAAACAGCAGTGTGTACCACTGTTTCTTCCCTTAGTCAGCGTGGTGTTGACAAAAATGGCTGGAAGACCAGTTGAGAAACCAAATAGCTCTCATATCATGTAGTGTGTGACCACAGTCAAGCTGCAAGTTTTATAAATCTCAAGCGATGAGGGCAACAGACTGTTAAACCACTTCCAGCACTCCTTTCCATCTGAAATTTAAGTCTAAGACAAGTTTTTGTTTTGTTTTGTTTTTTTTGAAAAAGAAGCATTGCTATTGCTTTCTTGACATGGCATCATTTCTCCCAGCTTGGTTGGTAGGTCCGACTGTTGTTGTTAACGCATGCTAATATTTACACCAAAGGTATAATGTCCGCTGTTGTACAATGGCAGCACTGTGCTGTATTTCTATAGTTGTTACTGCTGGTAACTATTGTGATCCTGAAATATGACCAGTGGCATGGCAGTTTTTGAATCTTATGCCAGGGCCTAAGCCATAAACCTTCTTGTGATATGCCACATCCATTTAGTCTAGTGTAATATTGTTACAAAGACTGCTTTTCAACCCCTGGCAGCTTTGGCTTCGGCTTAGCCACGCACTTGGTGCCAATGCAGAAAGGTCATTTTGTAATCTTGGGTCAGAACTACCAACTGCTACTGACTATTTTATCCTAACCTTTTACATCCTGTGCACACTACAGGTAGGGGTCATCAGTAATAAAGACTGTAGTTGTTGGTAATTTAAAAAGAAAACCTGGAAACATACAAACAATGAAATTGTCAAAGGTTCAGATTTCTCACTGGAGTTTTATCAATTTAACCCTATAAATGCTTATAAGAACATAGGTAAAGACCTACAAAAGTAAATAAATGGGATGGCTTTTACTCAAACAATAGGACTTTGTTCAATCTTTCAATACTTTTATGTGAATGTAGAAACATGTCTAACATCATAGTCATCATCATCATCATCTTCAATACTTGCTGTCATTAAGAGCTGCAATGCTATCTGGATTTTATAACTTATTGTTTCTGTGCCCGCGGCTGGGTGAGATAGAGCTAAATCGAGCTTCCCCAAACTGGGAGTGCATGTGTCAGCCTAACACTGATGGATGCGTCTGGTCCCTGATAGAAGGTGTCACTGGTATAAACAAGAGACCAAAAGATGCTGGGAGATGGAAAGACAGGAAGAGGCAAGTGGAATGGATTGAAGAAATGGGAGAAGGGAGTGGATGCAAAGGAAAGAGGGGAATAAGAAAAGATTCAGAGAATTGGACAACATTTGATTGATACAGATGACGGGGAAGAAGGGAAGCTTAACAGAATATCTCGGTGTGTGTGTGGGTTTAAGGTAGAGCACAGGAATGACTTTAGTCATTGTTAAAACTAAACACATGGTCACGTTAGAGACACATAATCATTGATTCATTGAATGTATAATTCAGGTTTCATTTTACGTGAGCATATATGCATTTATATTTAGAAAAGATTAAAAAACAAACAAAAAACGTCAGGTACATTATCCGGTGTCCATGCTACACTGAATTTCAAATGTGCAAACTTAGTTTTATATGTGCAAACTCTTGACACCACTTTTCATCTGAAAGACTTCTAATTGATCAAGCTCCTCAAGCTCAATCAGCTGTTGCCTAGCAACTGCAGTCTGGGCTAATACGATGAAGGAAGCACAGAAAAAAAGGGGGGCTGGGCAAAAAAGTGAGCAGACAGGAAAACAACGATGTGGGTGAAGGTCGGGATAATTTACTCTGCTTGGGCTTATTTTGTTTGAGAGAAAGAGAGACAGTTATACATTTAGATGAGAGGAAGGTAGTGGTGGTGGTGGTGGGGAATCACACAGCACAGACTGTAGAGGTGAAGAGGAGGTAAAAGAGTGGAGTGCTGCCACCCAATTTCATTTTCGACATATTCACTTGAACAGGCTCAGTCATGCACAACCACACGTCCAATTTACCAGCTCGCGTGTCAACAAATGCTGCACCTCGGAAGCAGTCCTTAGAGTGCTTCCCTGCATGATTCACCGATAACACTGTCAGCTTACACATATCACACTCTCCTGTCCCTCACGAGACAAATTCACCTGCATTGCCAAAAAGGAAGACATTAACTGGACAAGTACAACCAGGACGCAGTGTGTGTTTGGAATGCAGACACCCTTTCTTACCTTTAAGATTAGGCTTAAAACTTTCTTTTGTGATAGCACTTACGGTTAGGAGCAGCTTGGGTAGCCCACTCAGAACTTTTAGTTATGCTCCTATTGACCTGTGTAGCTGGGGGACCTCCCATTAGCTTAGGTAGTTTTAAGAAGCTTAAGTCCACAATGATGGAACTTCTGCATAAATGAGACAAGTCCCTGTCTTTGGTTAGGAACTTCAGCGTGGTCCATTGCAGGAGCTGATTGGTTATGCTATAGATAGGCAGTAGTTCAGCCCTCTTGATGTCTCCTTTGACTTTGAGTCTTCTCCTCTCATTCATCCTCACCAACGCTGTGTACGAAAGAGACGGTCGGGCTGCAGACAGCAGAAGTTGTGCATCACAGATACAAGTGGTCTGCAGCATTAGTTCGGGAGAAGTCAGTGGGTTCTACCTGGGCCTCCCATTCCTAAAAATGACTGAGGCTGCAAGTTTAACTTAAAACAAACATGAAATTGCTTTCTATTCTCTTTAAGAGCAGCTCTGAAATACAGATTCAGTAAAATATTCTGAATCTTCACTGGGGTCAAATTAAGGAATACAAATTACCTTCCTAAATCTAAATGTAGAAGTATAGGAGACAAGGCTAGACAAGTGCATTTTGATCAACCCTTAATTACATTTATTTTTATATTTAATGTAATGTTAAAACTGTACTGAACTAATTTGCAGCAACACACGTTCCATCTGATGGGCAAAAGAAATGATTTCTTTTGCACACTGCTCTAAAACTGATAAAGCTGTAGGTGTTCACAAGCATAAAGAGTTGTCTTAATTACTGTTATTAGGTATAAAAACAACAAAGAAAGATGATATAAACTGGTTTAACTTTTACCAACAAAAGTATTTGAAGTATACCTTTTCTCTTCTGGTCTTCTCATTCTGCCTTTTCCTGACATCATATATTGAATTAAAAATTATGATATACTTTAATGCATAGATGTCAATTCTTTATTCATTAAAAATAGCTTCTGTTTCACCATTTAATGTTGCAATATATTTTATGCAGGTTGAGATATCTCTTCCATTCATGTTGAGAACCTTTACAACTACTGGTGAAGTACAGTCAAAACTGGTCACTGTAAAACCTGCAACACACTAAGGAAAAACCTCACCGGAATAGGTCAAAGTCAAAAAATGTATGCTGCACTGTTTTTTTCAATGTGAATTTACTGCAAATCCTAGCAAAAATGTGACCGTCATGATATGTGATACACATGATCCTAATATGAAGTTGGCAGTATTGAGGTGGCTACATGGTTCCACATCAGCAAGTTAATCATTTCAACTGGCACTAAGCATACATTGATTCAGTTACATACAGCAGCGTGCTACTTCTTACATTTACTATTATTTTAGCATTTGATACAATCTGATAATGCAAGACACAGAGTCACAATACCTTACTATCAATGTTAATGTCATGCAAAGCCACCTTAAAGAGTTAAAGGCAAGTCATTAAATGCTCACGCAGACATAAAAATCCCGAGGAATGTGTGAGGTCTACGTACACGTTTGTTCTCTGCCTCCAAGCCTTCCTCCCTCCGGAGGTGGTCGATGAGATGAGGCGTAGGTAGGTGGTGGTTATTCCCTAATGACCCATTTTACTTTAAAAAGGCATTGATCTCACCCAGTGATTTGCTAAATGCTAACAAAGAGACTTCAAAGCTCACCAAAGTGCACCAAAAATGATGCTGCATGAACATTGCTCCATATGACATTACGCTCCATTACGCTGAATAAATACTTAGCCATCGTTGGCCTTGTATTTCATTACTCCTGAATACATTTTTGTATAATCTGAAGCAGAATGTAAAAAACAGGGTTGAATATAATTCATATGTGCATTTGTGTATATCGACTAATCTAAATGAAATATAAATGACTATTTTTTCATTCATTTTGTCAGACCATGCTAACACCGAAACTTAAGCCTTGTGTCCTTCAGATGCATTCACACAGTCACCTGTTAACTAGGCCAACTATTGATGACCTGTGTGAGTGTTCAGGAAGAATATGTATATGAAAACCAACTTTGTTTACATCTTTTGATTTATATTCTTTTTTTTTTTCTCCTTTTGTTTCAACAGGTACTGATATCATTTCCTGAGTCGACTGCTATAGTTCAGTTTTAGTAAGCAGTACCCGAATCTGTCTCAGGATGCTTTTGTGGATAGATGGCAGGGTTTGCGTGCTTTCAAGATTCACACAATTGCAAAATGGGCAACTAGACACAGTGAAGAAATTAAAAAAATAATGAAAGAAAGAAACTGAGAAAATTCATACCTGTGAGCGTAGGGGAGAATGCCTTAACACTTAACAAGTCTGTGAGTGGACACCAGTAAATGTAATCAGCACAAGGAGATAAAATGTTGATGAAGTACATGGAGTTGTTTGCAGTTTTGGAGAAATGAAAATCCCATGTCGCTAATCCAAATATTTCAGTCAATTAAATGACATGTTTTTTAAAAAAAAAAGAAAAAGAGATGCCTAAGACTCTAATGGCTCCCTGGAGACTGCTCAGATTGATGCTGTATCTCAGCACTCGTCTCTATGGAAAGCCTGACAGTGAGGTCTCTGCCTCAGTCCTCACTGCTAATGAAGACAAAGTGATACAACATCCTCTCACCAATGCAAAGAGGAATATTTCCACATTAATTGCGAGCACTGAGTCATACTCTTGGATGGTACTTAAGTCGTATGAATTTCAGAAAGGTGAGTGCATTGCACTGGGATAAAGCTTCTCTCCCCTCCTTTCTTCTCTTTCTCCTAGATTTACTGCATACAGGTGGGGGCAGCAGAGGCCAGAGAGATGAGAAAAATCTCAGAATTTGGACGTAAACAAGAATCATACCTGTACATGTTTATAGACCCTGAATAAATATTTTATAAATGTGTGTATGACATGTAATTCTGCATGGATACTTAAATTTCTTCCATCATGCCAGCATGTATCACAGTGATGAAGTGGGTGCCTCAACCAGTTATTTTTGTCTCATGAATCAACAGTGCCGCTCTCTGCGTTACGGATGTCAGGAACCATAGCCGTTGCCATGGTAATGCCACACTGCAATATTCTGTTACAGCTTGTTGCCTGCCAATGCTTGCAGCTTTCAAGCTGGGGGGAAAAATCCTCAGTTGAGGGAGGGGGATATAAAGACTTGAGGAGAAACTCGAGTAGAGGGGGTCTGCGGGAGAACCCACCAGAATGCTAAACATCTTTTCTGGAAGATTTGTTCTTTGCTGTACGGAAGTCAATGTCTAGGATGTATGCAAAAAACAACAACAACAACAAAAAGAAACAAACCAGATTCCAATGTGGGCATGTGTTTATACATGCAAAAATGCAGGCACATTTGTGCATCTACATAATAAACAACTTGCAAAGTAATATAGATGAAAATACCTAGAAATAACCCCCACTGCGACCATAAACCCATATGCTCCCCCGCACGTGTATACATTGTCAATACAACATGTGTCTGCACTGCAAAGGCTTAATCTGGTGGCAGACAGCAGCCCATTAACAAATGCTCAATTATTAAAGAGCCACAAAATCGATCTAATTGCTCACTAAGCCCAACCTTTCCATCAACATTCCCAGGATGTTCTTGGAGCAGCCAGAATGATTCCTGCTCGTAAGAAAGTACTTTGAGAAAGAAAGTCACTGGGCTGATAAAATTCATGAGTCGGTGAGTGAAGAGAGAGTGCTGCAATTATAATCTTGGCCAGTTCACCTTAAACTGCAATAACTACTTTAAAAAAAAAAAAAAGATTTAAGCATGTAAGGTTGTGTGTCATGTACAGCACACAGTGAAAAACAGATCAGAGGAAAGGGTTGTTTAATAAGGCCGGGGACAAAGTCAAGGTCACAAGTCACGTCTGGTGAAGACGCATCATCTGAAACTGTAATTAAAACTGGAGTTTGAAGTGCAGCCATAAAACAAGACTCTGGGTCACTTTCCCCTCTCAAACACTTAATTCTCCACGATCTCTGGCCCTTCTTTACTTGTATAGGCGGCGGTATTAAATCAGTCATGCTTTATGAAGCATTCCACAAGAATCTGTTGCCAGCCTCTTTAGTTTCATCTTGTCAATGCTAATAAAAAATTCAAAGGGGAATGGCCTAGTTTAGCTGATGGTAACTCATTAGGCTTAGCCTGCTGGATTCAGGGAAGAGGGGATTGCCCTTGCAGGACTGACTTTGTCCATGTTTCTGTTGGGTAAATCCCCTGGTATGTCATGAGCAGGATTATTTTACTCAACATTTCAACAATAGCCATTCCTCCTCACACAATATACAGAGAGGTCTGGCTGTGACCCCACTTACACTGATCATCATCCCTGGATGTTGAAATTTCAAAAATCAGCTGCCCCTCCTGTAAATTACATGCAGCTCTCCTTCCATATTCAGAGTCAACAAAGAAACCCGTCTGCATTGTTATGGTACAAACACTTGGGCGCAGCAAGTCCAAACAGGCTTGTGAACCCATGATTGACTCACAATTCTTACCGAGTAATTTTAAGCAAATATGTAATTGATGGGGCAGGATATAACCTAATGCTTGCAAGTAATAGCCATCCATCCATCCATTTTCTATACCCACTGAATCCATTACTGGGTCACAGGGGTCTGCTGGAGCCAGTCCCAGCCCATTGCAGGCGGGAGGCAGGGGTACACCCTGGACAGGTCACCAGTCCATAGCAGGGCCACATACACAGACGAACGAGCACACACACTCCCATTCACACCTATGGGGAGTTTAGAGTTGTCAATCAACTTAACATACATGTTTTTGGACTGTGGGAGGAAACCCTAGTACACGGAGAAAACCCACGTAACCACGGGGAGAACATGCAAACTCCACATAGAAAGACTCCTGCTGGGAGTCGAACCAGGAACCTTCTTGCTGTGAGGCAACAGTGCTAACCACTAAGCCTGCAAGTAATATATGCTTGATAATCACAAAAATATCAACTGGAAAGCACAAAGCTGGAGAGTTTGGAGTTTACACATCCCGTGACCCTTATAATGCATAACTTCAGTTATCCTGCCAAGCTGCACTTGCACTCACTCGGTGGCATCACACAATTACTGACATCACACAGGGCGAACAACATATATCAGCCGAGGAGAAAAGGTCAGGTCCATCAAACATTGTAGAAGCATGGATAAGAGTTGATTCTCCTTCAACTTGTCTACTCTTGTTTTCTTGAAATGTGCCTGCACATTTCTGGCCAGAGAGGAACCCGGTGGGCCCTTGTGGACAGGTCCAAATGAAGCCGATGTTGAATGTGGATACTATATTTCAATGATTACGTATCATGCCTATTACCCCTACTGAATGTGCTGGTCTTGTTATTTAATTCAGTTCTTACATTTGTCTGTGCATTATACAGTATTTATTTGTATCTCTTTAAAATTAGCACTGAAAAACACATTTTTGTAAAACTCCTTTATAATTATTCCTCAGTCCTTTTCTTCTCCATAACCAGTCTCTGGGTATTTGGATTGCCTTCAGGTTTCTGGTCCCACCTGATAGGCTTGGAGGCTCTGTGTACAGAGGAGCCCTGCCTGTCTCTCCCCCAGCTCAACCCCAGAGGTCCATTGCTGCTGGTGCTGGGAATCTGGCAGGCTGGGTTGGCATTTGAAGCCAATGCCTCAGCTCAGGCATGCAGATTCACTGTCCCAGGGGAAATGCAGACTCCTACACTCAGTGGTTTATAGATCCACAACACTCCTTCGCCTAGGGGCTTAGAGTTTGTGAATACTCCATGACTACCAGACTCCACACACTGAAAATATTCACAAATTCATGTGTTAAGGAAGATTTTGCTTCATCCCTCAAGTCGACTTTAATATACAAGTGGCAGTCAGCACAAAGGAAATTTGGCTCTGTCTAGAGTTGTTCAATTGGAGAGAGACTATGCTTTCACAGTACACCAAAAGGTGCACAAAAATGTCAATATGTCTGGTCTTTCACAGAAATCTCACACAAAAATGTTTTCATCAGGGACTAAGAAAGGAAAACGTTGTCTGACCTGCTAAGAACTATTTATCACTTCAGAAGATTTTCATTATACAGGAGATACAAAAAGATCAAAAATATGGCAGAAAATAGGATCAAGCACCTTTCCTTGCCCTTGCAGGACCTTGGCAGCGAGCAAGGTAGCAACAAAAAAATTTCATCCAGATTAATTGAGAGAAGTCACGGTAAAAACCACCCAAAAGACCCCGCTTTTCTTTTTCTGACCTCCTGGTTTCCTCTTTTTAGCACAGGGGTTGATGAAGATCTTCCAATGCAATCTATTTATGAGGTCTCAGGGGTCTTAGAAGACAGCCCTCTTCTGCATTAAATACGAACAAATATCTGAGAAACTTTAGACATGAGTCACTGCAGGTAATATCCACTCAGCTGGTGGTGGTTAAAGACAGATAATATGAAGTGAAGAGAAAAAGAATCTTCTGCTTGTCAGACATTAGCATAAAGAATAAAATGCACATAAATTCTGCTGTTTCTCTGTCCATCCATCCATCTGTCCATTCATGCCGGGTGGTGGTCACTCAGACACAACACTGGCCTGCTCAGAACTGCGAACAGATTAACAAACAATCCAAACCAACCACATAATATCAGTGGTGAAGGTAATGAGCAAACTCCACACAGAAAACATGATCCACATGACCAGCAGGTTCGGTACCACATCGTTGCAATGTGCCAAAAGTGTTGACAGTTTCACCATCTTGCCACCCTATGAGACATTCATATGAGTGCTGAACTGTTATGTTGCTGGATCACCATATTTATGAAAACAGACCAATAAAATCATGTGAAAAGACTAAAGCCACCAGAGACTGTGATGTGATATGTGATATATCTTTCTTTTACATAAGCAGGGTTTATTGTGCCACACAGATTGAATAAACTAACCAGATTTTACGTTGATTAATTTTTCAGCTTGATTCTCATCTCAATAGTTCCTCACTGAAGTGTTTTTAATGTTTGAATTCTTTTCAAACCACTGTCATAAAGAAACTGGATGGAGACATGAGTGCTCGGGCGGACAGAAAAGTAGAAGTACCAAACAATAAACACGTCGCATGGCATTTAATTACACAAAAATATGAGAAAAGAAATAAAAACCAGAGTGTCATAATCAACACCTGCTGATTCCCAGTCTGGACACTTATGTACAAGTGTTGAACGTCATGTCTAACATGAAATATACCTCACACACCATCAGCTTCAAATGCCAGTGCTACAGAATGTTAATTTGAGCCAGCTGGACCAACAGCTCGGCTAATCCAGCATCAAGTCTCAGGAAATAACAGTGTAGTCTTTCCAGTCAGAGTGCCGGAGTGTTAATATCTACTCAACACCACGCAACCTCTCCAGCATAGAAAACATGATGCCAAGTGCCTACTTTTCCAGTGGGCTTTGCCAACGTCTCCTATCCAAGCTGGCAAATGTCCGACCGATGGGTGAAGACAGGAGGGAGCGATGGCTCACATCCTGACCCAAAAATATCAAGCTCAACAAAGATGCTCAAGCTGCAGCCGCAGGCAGAGACCTGGCATTCCTAAACTCAGCAAATAAATAAATGACGGGAATTCTTAGCAAGGATCTGTGTTGACCAGTGCACTCCCAGCCGATGCGAGGCATGTCGCTTTAATCAAAAATAAATAAATAATAGTTGAAAAAAAAAATACAATCATAATAGAGTGCAAATTTAGACAAAATAAGAAATCTGACCTCCAAGCTGTATTCTTCCACAGTCCTCCTGAGTGGGTCCACAATCTGCCAGCAGATGAGAATGCACAAGTCGATTAGCAGCATCCCACCAACGATAATCAACAGCTTCTGGTCCTTTATGATCTGGAGAGGGAAGAGCAGATGAGACACTTGTATTAGCCAAACAACTCGCCACCTGCTAATGTTTTGTACTAACGCATGGGCCTGTAGTGATTTCAAACATTTCATACTAACCAATGTAAATAAGGGAACCAGGTGACCATCACCCCACCTCATGACCAAGACCCTTACGACTTTCACCTGAACTAATCGCTGAGTAATATACATTTAACAGCAATTTATCTCCCAAAAAAGTAGGAAATGAGCCTAACAGGACATTGGCAGTACATGACACTATTTTCTTTATACACAATTAGCACATATGGCATATATAACAAGTCATACTTAAAGGGACAACTGACCGAGGCTCGCTGGTGTGCATCAGTTCTGATAATACTCAGATGTTAGCAAGCTAATTTCATTTTCCTTTTGGTGTGAAAATATGGAAGTGATCCATCAAACCAGAGCCAGTGCTGTCAATTATTAAAGCTTCTCTTTTGTACCCTGAACTTGGTGGGATGAAAGCCATTTAAATAGCGTTTAGCTGTGTGGAAGCACAGATCAAAGCAAAGGTCAGGGATTACAGGCCAGGCTCTGTGTGGAGGGTATCATATAGCTAAGATGCAGCTCACACCGGTCATCCAGTGGGATCAGGATGAGGCACATGAGGGGGTCGTTTTTGATGTGCTGCTTTTTGAAGTTACGGACATTGAGCAAACACAGGCATGGACAAATGAATATTTCTTTCTTCGACTATTTTTCTTTTAATATACTTTAGGGGCTATGGTTTAATGGACAGAGTGAACCATCCACTAACTGAAGGGCTGTTGTTTGATTCCTCTCTCTTTTATACAGAATATCAAAATGTTTTTAGGTAAGACAATAAAATGTGTGAGCATACGTGTGATGAAAAAAATGTGCATGTGTTACTGAGTGATTATGAGCTGTATTACGGAAACAGACAAAAAGTGGTCAGTTTAAAGAAAAGTGGAAGTGGATCTGGTCAAGGTGTTGGACGACAATTAAAACATTATAATGAAGTTCAACAAAATCCGCTATAATTCCAAATCCATATAGAGTCTTTCTGAGAAATAGGGAAAAAAAAGAGCTCTACACCACCATCTGCTAACCTGTGATATGTTGCTCTGCCAACAATTTGCTTGACACCCTACATAACTAATTACTCTAAATTACCTCAAGTGTTATCTTTTTTTCTCTTACTTTCTTTCAAGCAACAAATGCAATTTGACAAAAAGTCAAAGAAATTGAAATTGCACCGTATGAGACCACATTCATCATGGCTGAGAACAAAAATAGTGATAACTGCCAAACAGCACGTCTTTCTATTCTCTAAAAGAAACAAGTTATTTTAAATGACCATGTAGTACACCTGCAGTTACACTGTTTGCCAAGTTGTGTTTTCTAGGTTTAAAAAAAGGCTAATTCATTCAATGCCATGTGCAAAAGACTATTAAAAAAAATTAAACTGATGTTCTTTTTTTTTTTTTTTAATTTCTTGTGTAGTCTTTACAAACAAGGCCAGAACATGCTGTGGTTGTGACCATATGAGGTTCAATCCAAATGATCTTGATATACTTACCAAATTTTCTAAAAAGGAATTTGATAATTAATGATTATAATATCAAAATATCCAAAACAATGGTAGATTTTTTTTTTAAATGATGGAAAACCTGCAGCAGAAAGTCAGACATATGATCACATATTATTACAAATATTATTCTGCAAATAAACCTGTCTGTAATCAAAAATCATGTGATTCCTTTGTTCCACTTTTTATTTGCTGATTCACTTTCTGTTTTGGCACTTATAACTCAACTTATATATATTTTTTTAACTATAATTTTTACAATATGCATTTGAAAATGTGAAAAAAGCAAGAGATTTCTGTGAGCTATAGTTCAAGTTGGTAATACAAATAGAAATTTGCAGTTTTGGTGACCGTCTCCATTAACACACAACTACCAGGCATGATACAAGCTTAAAAAAACAACAACAAAAAAACAAAACCTAACACACTATCCTGCAGACTCTGAGTCCATGAAGAAGGAGAGGTGGGTAAGCTGTTGTTCATACCGCCCAATATTTCAATGTATGTAGTGTCTTTTTTAGGTAGTAATGACGGTAGAAGCCAGATGCCAAGTTATAAATATTTGTTACAACATGATGATGATGAAACACGTTTTCAGACTGAACTACAGATTGTGTGTATTCATGTGTCCAGCAGTCGGTCACTACAGAGAACCTCTATCCAGGTATGCAGACTGAGAAGCATCTGTTGCGGAGGCCGGGGTGATGGAGTGTATATGGGAGCAGGACAATGCCCCACCCCACCCCCCCACACTGTCTTTGACTCTGAGCTTTTTTAGAGGTGAGGGAATGTCGACTGCAGCCCACCAAGTGAAACCCTTATCATCCTTGATTCACTGCCCTCCTAGCATGCACAGAACGAGGAAAGGAAGGATGAGAGAGAAACGTGGATGCAGTTCCAGCCCCACAGTTTGAAAAAGGATGGCTAAACACTTGTGTTTGTCCCTTCTTGGCAGTAGTTGGCAGGCATTTCAGGGCACCAACAGCAACGATCAGTCTGCTGAAGCCAAAGCACCTGCACTCAATCAGTGCAGATGAAGTGGACTGTGTGTGTGTGTGTCTGTGTCTGTGTCTGTGTGTGTGTGTGTGTGTGTGTGCGTGTGTGTGTGTGTGTGTGTCCTGCACACAAATGTGGGCTCTGAGCCAACACAACATAAATCTTGAGGGTTAAGATGGTTAAGGGTTAAGAAGTATGCAGTTGGGGTGTGCTGCTTCTGAGGAAACATTTGTTTTGTCTTTATTAGTTCGGCAAAGAGGGGGAAAGGAGGAAAACTGAGCTGAAATAATTGGCAATGAAATGTCAGGGCTATCCTGAGTCCAAAGCAGCATAGCTGTTTTGTTTTATGAAATTAACATTTTCAAATAGTAAATGTTGAAGAGATAGGCCAGGATGAGTGTCATACATTTTTTTTTGCTGTGGAAACTCCAGCTAAAGTGTAGCTTGGTCGCAGCTTCTCGTCTTTGATGCTCTGATCTAGGTTCTCTTAATCTACACTATCATTTGCCCCGTTTTCCCAGCTTTCCTTCTTTTCTTTTCACACAGCCCAACCTACTTTCTTTACTACTGAGGGCCACAGTGTTCATTTTGCCCCTTACTGTGGCCTGCTTTGGCTCCCTCATCCCATCTCATAGCATCCCCTCAGCCACTGCTTTCCTGCACCCCTCTTGCCTCATCCACTCTTCCAACCATCCCTCTTTCCTTGCTCTCTTCCTGCTTTTTGGCAGGCCACCCACACGTCCTCCAGTATGAAAGGGTGAGAGAGAAAAAGAGAAATAGAAGGAGATAGAGCAAGGTCTATAAATATAAAAACACCGAGCACAGTTTCAACACATGGAGAGCAACACTTTATGTAACTGGGCCAGCGAAACAGATTGTGTGAGATGTTTAAAAAGCCATTTGTATTTATAAATCTTTTTTTTTCTCTTCTTAGAACAGATTTTAAAAGCAGGTGCGAAGGGCTGCCAGTTTTTCAGACTGCTTGTCACAAGGCACGAGTCTAAGCACTATCACCCACACACCCGTGTTAGGGTTTCAAGAGACATGTGAGTCTCCTGGTTAAGACTGCCAGCTCTGTTGTGCATGCTGCACTGGAAATCCGCAATATGTTGTACATAAGTTGATTTAAGAGCAGATTTTTCTATAAGGAATATGATATGCAAATCGGAAAGGGAAAAGAAAAAAAAAAGCATTTGCTTCAACCTATTCCTTTTTTTGGCTCTGCATTTGGCTATTTATATAATATTTTTTCTTGCCTTACAGACTGTATTTAAAGCTGACCAAAATAAAATGTTATCTTTTTGCTTGAGGCTACTTTATACTGTATGAAGTAGTAACTATCATATAGCGTGAAAATAAAGCAAAGCTTTGATTTTAATTTAACCATGAAAAATTAGAGCTGGATACAATTATACTTCTATTAAACTCCATCTACGACATAGCGTGTAAAGCTCTTACATACAAGTGAATAAAAAAAAACACACACACAAAAGTAAGACTAAGATTACAATGATTATATTAAAAACATTACAAAAATAGAAGATAAAAAAATAAATGCTGGAGATGTGACGATATGCTGATTCCCTCTTCAAAACTCAAGCACTCCAATTTTCAAATAGTTACACAGAAACTGTAAACAGCTCTAATTGCAGCAAATGGCTTGAAAGTCAGTGGGCTTCCTGAGAGCGGCATTTCACACGCCGTCTTTGACGTCAGTATCTGTTGTACTTCAGTGGCTGTTACTACTACATGCCGTGGAGTTTAGAGGCAGAGACTTGCTCCCGAGACATCTTCTGAAACATGGCTTGTAATGTCTGAGGAGGTCACGGAGTTTGCCCGTTCCAGCTGTCATCGAGCAACAGGTACAATTCGCCGCGGACGTGTCACCAGTCTGTGGCAAACAGCCACGTACACTTACACGAACTCATGTTTTTAGACCGCGGGAGGAAGCAGACAAACTTCATGTGCAAGAACAGCTGAAACCCTATAAAGAAGCCCGTTCAGATAGGTTTGAACACTAAAAGTTCATGGTGAGGTTTATGGCTGGAGGTAAAATACACCATACTGGATGTCAGTGTGGCATAATTATGGTTCCTTTTAGCCTTGTGAAACTATCAAATATTATTGTCCCCGTCTGGTGAGGACTGGCTGCAGTGTCCTGTAATATCCTGTCACACCACAGAGAACGATGCAAATGAATGATTAATGAATCATTTGGGTGGATTTATCCAACTAGTGCAGTCATGTCTGGACACACCTTTTAATGAATTTGAAATAAGTAGCCGTGTGAAATCCAGATTTATCAGAAAACTGCCGTGGACCAAATGAAAATAACCTTAAACTTGTACATTATTACCACATATACACAACATTTTCCAATACCTTCTTCTTCATCTTCACATTTTTGAAGATGGCGTGCACTCTCCAGGTCTTGGCAAACATGGCACCAAAAGCTGTCGTGTATCCAACAATAAGAATCCACGTCCGGACCTATCAAGACGATAACAGCACACATAATTGTCTTAGGTTATAATCAGAGTCCAAACCTACACGTCAGTTCAAATGTTGGTTTGTTCTGACAAGTTCATTCAAAATAACATGGTGAAGGATTCTAAAAATAAGAAGCTGTCTCATTTCTTTTTTCTTTTTCTGTCTTCAGGAGTTCTGAGAGAGCATCCTGGACCACGAGGCTGTCACATCATAAGAGCACTTCAGTTTAAAATAAAACAAGATCAGATTCTTTCACTTCTTTACCACAAAAGGCAGTGATAGATAAGCTTTAAAAGCTATACATTTGAATATAACACAGATGGTTGTAATACATAAAGTCTGAATGAGTGTCCTTGTGTGTTTCTTGCTCCATAAGATGCGCCTGTGGGTTTTTATGTATATTTTATCTGTGTAAACCTCTTGTGTCCAAGTACATATTAACCTCCGTGATTCACCACACACCTTACAGGATACACATTATGCCCTTTTTTTCAAAAGCTGACACAATTCTCATGCACTTCCTACTTCAAAGCCACAGAAAACAGCAAAATCTGTACATTTCACCGAGTGACACTCAAGTGAAAAGGTTGCGTTACCTTAAACACGGAAAAAAAAAAATCACCATTTTTTTTCATAACATGTCCCCCTTAAATATTTATCATACTAGAGGGCAGCACTGCCATGCAGAACTCTGGGTACAGAAAACATGAGAAAAAGTAAAAGGAATGAAAAAAAAATCCATTCTGGCATCTATTCCCCAGGAAAACAGTGCAATATTCGCTGGTACATGGATCGGCGTCTGGGCTCCTTTCACAGAATCACCTCTGAAGTGACATGCAGCAGCGCTTCATGGCAGCTCAAGATGTGTCCTGTCTGATGGTACTTTGGTATGCATGTGAATGTGTGTGTGTGTGTGTGTGTGTGTGTGTATGTGTGTGTGTGCACCTCTATCTGGTAGGGTGTTACCTCAGGGGAAACTAGTTATAGCTGTAATCAAAACTCTCTAATTAATCCAGTATCTACATAGTCACACAGTAATGCTACCTGGGGGGAGACACTTAATGTGCTCGGTGCTAGCTGGAGACCTGCAAAGAGATTCAATCAGTCTTCTCTTGATCACACAGCACATGAGAGTGGCTTGTATGTAGTTGCAATATTTTCGCAAATTTCACACCTGTGAAACTATATGTAACACTGATATAATGTAAACTTAATTTTGGCTTGCATATGACTCTTTAAAGCGGTAAAGCTCCCTTGCTGTTTTGGCAATTATTAGACCGGGGATCAAGCCCTGGCTTTCATACATTATTTTATCTCTTAGCGAGAAACGATGAGAGCACTTACTGTGCACAGGGTCTCAAATTCCTTGTCAGATACAAAACCGCCATCCAGACCAAAGAGGAAAATAGAAGCGTAGGAGAGCATGCCTCCTAATATGATCAGGTTGTTCATGTAGGGACTGGACATCTTGATAAGTCTGAAAGAGAAAAATGGAAAACTGGATATTACAATTGATTAAAATGGATGAGAAAACTTTTTGTAGCATTTTCAACTACACAGTTGGGCTAATCTGGTAGAAAATATAAAGTGACATAACAGAATCTCAGCAGAAAGATCAAGGCTAAACAACAGTGTCATTTTCATAGTCTCCTAAGACTCCTTTCACCTCCATTCATCTGCGGACTTGTTCTTCTTTCAAAACCACCCCCTAATCTGTTTTTTTCCCCCCAATCCTACATGGCACATTCTCTGGCTAGCATTTAATCCAAAAGACGTCCTTCACCAGTGGCGTGTACAGACCTGTGGTTTCGGTTTTTTATGTTGAAGAATAAGAAGGCTCCAGCCATGAGCATGCCCAGGATGGTGATGATGGACAGGATGCTGTACAGAGGCACGTTGATGTGGCGCCGTTGTAGACGTACAAACGTACGATCCTTGGGAGGCTCCACACCTACAAGAACATAGAAGATGAAAAATAATCCATAAAAGAAAAAACAGATTTTGTCCCAGCAACACATCAAAATAAATGGAAAATGCTGATTCCGACGTGTATTATTCTCACTAAAAGCGTTAACCAAAACTACGTGTTTTCTTTCACCATAAAGATTTGAGCCTTATTTGGACCTCAGTCCTTCAAATCTATTCCTCGTCATCCACAAAATGCTGATACTGGAGCAAAGATTTAGGTATTTGTTGTTTGACTGGTTTTCTTTCTGTGCACCTTAGTGAAGTTACTGTGGTTAAAGTTTGAACTTTCCTATCTTTTCCTCTATTTTCCTCCCACCAGTGTGCCAATCGATCTCAATGGCATCAGCTTACATTTCCCCACCAACTGTGGTCAGGGATGTGGAAACACTTTATACTCCTAGAGCTTCTTCATGTAGGGCAAAGGAGAGAAAATGGAGCAAGAGTGGCAAGGGAGGAGAATTGCCAGAAGGATTAAACAAATTACAGCGCGTGTCAACACAGGCATGGGAGAGGTGCAAAAAGGACTAATAAATATTTTAAGTGAGAAAGGACAGTTTAGAGCAGCGTGTGCCTAAACTAAGTGGCAGCGCTCTGTCAGTGGGTGTGAGTGTGTCTGCAGCTCCGCGTTTGTGAGAAAGTGTACAAAAGACGAGAAGGCTAAGGTGGGAAGTTTGGCACTCAGTCACACCCAGATATATATGACACCTGACAGTTTTTGGAGTGTGTCTGTTTTATTTTTAGTTATATATTTGATGATTTCCAGATGGCAGACAGGTCTGCACAGGATTCTCAAAAAAATGATTCAACAAAAGCTATATATTTTTTATTGTAGTCATGAACATTTCTCCAATTACTTGTAATGTATATAAAGTATATATTAAACAGTTATCATGTCTAATCCCTCTCTTTAACACCCTCAAACTACGGCTGAGTGTGCTGGTCTTTTCTCATATTCATGATGTACTCACAACTTTTATATGATGTGAAGATTAATAAAATGACAAAAGCAGTGTCCAGATGTACTCTGTAAGTCGAGCACACCTGAGATCAGTCAGAACTTCTATTATAGATTCTCACACAAATGTACATGTACTTTAGTGGTAAACTTGAATTGGGTAAAAGATGTCCTGTACGTTCAGTATTTTGATATAAAAACCATCTTTCAAGGAACCGGGTTACATAAATGGTTGAGCTACCCCACTTGGACCAAAATATACCAGAAGTATAAATGACAGCAGGGAAGGTTTTGATTCCTAGCTTGTGGCTCCATGTCCGGTATTCCTGTTTCTCTCCACTTCTGAATACGGGCCAGTGCAACCTAAATGTCCTTAAAAAAAATCTCTTGGTAATTCACTCAAGTGCTCTGCATAATCAACCCTCCTCTGGCATTTGTGAAAAAAAAGAAGAAAAAAAACACTTGGAATTTAAATAGACTCAAATAAGTTAAGGTGCTTTTTAAATCTGTGTAGAACATCAGTCTTCAAAAAAAAAAGTCCATTTCCTTTATCATCTGCTGGCTTGACTTTGGAAGTGTTACGCTTTAGTTGGGATCCATCCTAACTCATTTAAACACAGTAAATCAAACCGATTAAGGCAGGAGTAGGTCAGCAACCCTCGTGTTATGGAAGTCTGGGGTCTACGGAGAGAGCATGAACGGAAAACAGTTGTTCGGCATCCGTGACATCTGTTGTAACTCAGTTTAAGTGTGTGACCTCTGACCTGCTCCAATGAACAGAGGGACTGTACATATCTTTCAAATAGTTAAATTTACCCAACTCTTTGGAGTGCTTGTTCATTTTTTACAACTGTAAATATCTATACACTGTCCCCCCCAAAATAACAGAAGAAAATTTAACCCAACAGACAACAGGTCTTGTGATCTCAGTGTCAACATTATGTCACTTTGACCGTCCAAAGTGATGTCAAAACTTTCCATTAATTATGAGCGTGTATATCCAAAAGATTTAAGCTGTAGTGCTGGAAACCACAGGTAATACCTACCTTGGAACCTGATGGAATTATCGATTAGGTCCAGAACATCAGCAATTGCATTGTATTCTCCCACTTTCACCTCCTGGCCTTCTGTTGACGGGGAGAAAAAAATACGCATTTGTAGAAATTAAAATGAAGATTTGTTTAGAGGTATTAATGTTGAGGAAGTTTTATGTCTGAAAAAACATAACTGTTAGAAAAACAAATGAATCTGTTGTAAATATTGTGGCAGGTCACTGATGGGGCTTTTCACTAAACCACATGAATTCAGTTCTGTGGAGCTTTTAGAGGGTCCCACTTATGTATCTAAGTAGTGACTACGTTCTCTGGAAGCTACTGACTTCTTTAGAAAATTTGAGTGAGATACCCGGTCACTCCTTCAGAAACTACAGATTCTATTCTGAAGAAAACCCTCCACAGAGTGGCAGCTGACAGACTGGCCAGCAGACTGGAATAAATTTAATTCACTGGACAAATTCAATTAAACCTCTGATTTGTCCCACTAAATACCACAGCTTTATCAACATCATAAATTATTTTAAAACAAATGACCTTTCAAAGATGTTCAACAGCCATAACACCCATAATGTAAAAATGCAGAAGATTAAAATTTCTTAAATCTTCCCTGACATTTGCAACATAATATGAGCAGGAACAGATCCTTTTGGATTACATAGTCTCACTTACAAGCTCATATTAGCTAAGTGAAAAGGAAAGACATTGAGAAATAGACACCTCACAATCCAGCTCACTGTGGGACAAAGAGAGGTTTTCTTCTCCTACTCACAATGAAAGAAACAATGATGTTGGAGGAGACGATAAACATATCTCATCATACTTTGATATCTAAACCATAATTCACATTGGCTGAGTATTTCCTGGTTACACTGAAGTGATTGCTAAGTGCTGTAAACCCCAGCTGGTAAACATCGCCGCCTCTCTGAAGCGCTGCTGAAACACAGCTCCTTCAGAGTTGAATGTTTTCTACTTTACAAACTGTGGTCAGTCTCTCAGGTGTAATTTTGTTGGAAGCATGACCTTGACAGACAAATCTGGGCTTTCACTCATGAAGATTACTCTCTCACAGTTTATAAAGGTAAAGAATAAGGAGGTGTGAGGAAAGGACAGATTAACCTTATTTTTTTTGAAAGACTTATGACGTACACAACTTGCTGTTAGTTTTGCTGTGCATATAAAAAATGTCTCTTCTCTCCCCGTTATTGCTCTTACAGGCCCAGTTGAACTCTTTGCAGGAATGTCCTTGACAAGGAAAATGACAGTCAACACCAGCTATTTCAGCATCACAGGGCACCGTGCACCCCTCGCCCCTCCCGTCTGAAAATCACCTCATTTGATCTTCAGCTCTCATCATGAATCAGAGCTGCAGCAGATGTTAAAAATAAGATCTATGTGCAATAATTTGAGCCACTTAAATGGACATACACACTCGGGATTTTCATCCTGCAACTGTGTCGGGTTGGGTGCTGGCCACCCAGCAGAAGAAATCGATGGATGGATGGATGGATGGACGGACAGACAGATGGACAGAGTGTATTATATTACAAATAGTTTATAGTATCTGCAGTATAACAAAGTATTACTTTATAGTAGATCTCAGTGAGGCAAGACGTGTTTTAAAAGAGTTTCTCTTCAAAACAAATTCTTTCATAAACACTAAAAGAAAAAGAAAAAAAAGATAACATACCAAGGTTTATAATAGATATGGCTGAAAGCATTATTTTCATGTTAGCACCAAACCTTTAAATAAGAAAAGCCAGTATGATAGTAGTGTAAAACAAAGCAGTGGAGGAGAAGCCCAGTATTACTTTCAAAGTCCTGCAGGAAGACCCAAGGCAGAGACACAAGTATGAGTACACACTGGAAAAAAACGTCTTTGTTCTCTGGAGCCCTGCCGTACTTGCATGTTAATAAAAAAGCATGTCAACAAAACAAACATGTGGTCAAATGGGACCTCTGATGTAAGAAGTATGATTTCAGTGGAAAAACAACAACAGCCAAGCATGGAGATGGATATGAAGACATTTCACCGGGATCTTAAATGTTTTGAAACAACAAATCATTTTGAAAAAAACACACATAGACATTTGCAATGATATCAGTTATTATTCGTTTGTATTCAGAGGAACAGAAAACTCTGGGAAACATAAAATAAAGAATTACTTCCTATTAGGGCTGTCAACCATAACAAGCTAATAACGCACAAACTCAGTCTAAGATTCGTTGCAGTTCCTCATCCGACCACTAGAGGCTGGCTGGGGGTTGCTTTAAAACGGGGAATGTTTAATTGTAAATCATTTTTTGTTGGAATTACTCAGATCAACTTCAGTTGCTGCTCGTTGGGCCAAGGTTTGTCCTCTACACTTTAAGAACTTTTTTCCTACATATAATTATACTACAACAATCATTTGTTTAAAGTAAGGATAATTGTCTGCTCTTGTATTATTGCAATTTAAAAAATATGTTTTTATGGTAAAAAGAGCTTTAAAAGAAATATATTTGTGTGACTGATCGCAAGTTAACTATTAAAATCTTTCAATTATTGGTGATTAAAAAATGTTATCGATTGACAGGCACATACATTATTAAGAAAGAAGGAAAAAACAACACAAGCCTCTCTTAGAAAACTGAACAACTGAACTGTGCATCTCTCAAATGTTTGCCAGTTTGAGCTGTGAAATAAGTCCTACAATCAAAATTAAACTCAAAAACAGCAAAGGTCATTATTGCTATGTGTTAATCATAAATACAGGCTTGGTTTGTGTCAGGGTTGTAGAGTCTTAAAACTTTAAGCACTTTGTGCAACTTTTTCAAGACTTTTTACATCATTAAAATCCATTGTGATATTCCGTCTCTCACTGTAGATTTCTAAAATTATGAAGTGGTATGTAATAAGAAAGTATAATAGTTAAACTAAGAGAGAAATCAAATACAGCTGCCCTTACATGTGCTACCAGAGTTAAGTACTTGGCATACAAAGTAAACATAAAGGGCTGAGATTTATACTTAAGACTGCTGGAGTCAAGAGAATGTTGAAGAAGTTTTAGGGCCCTTTCACTGGCTGCCAGTCAATTTTATTGATTTTTTTTTTTTTTTTAGACTTTAATGATTAAACTTGAAGCACTTTATGGCTTTGCTCCAAGCTATGCAGCTGAACTGCGACATCTCTGTGAGCCCTAGCGCAGCCTCATTACCTCAGACAGGACACTTCTGGCCGTTTCTGAGGCCCAGTTCAAGACTAAAGGTGACGAGGATTTATTCAGTCAGATCCCCACGCCCAGCTGCAGAACCCCCTAATGGTTTGAGACATCTTTTTTCTGTGTGTGTGTGTGTGTGTGTGTGTGTGTATGTTTCACTATGGATTTACAATAAACCCCTTTGTTGGTTTCCAGCCATAATTTATTTCTATTAGAAATAAATTAGTGCCGTGAGGTATAGTAGGAGTAACAGGAGGGTTGCCATGTGAAACTCCAGCTTATGATGATGGAAAAGCTGGAAATCAATTTCTTATTAGGGATCTTTGTTGTAAACACCTTTAATGGTTCATACATTTAATTTTCACCTTGTTAAAGAAAAATTCATTCTCATCTGGTCATGTGAAGATTTAAAATCTGAGAGACTATAGCTGCGATCAAGACCTCGAGCCAAGCGTCATCTCTCATGACAGCGAGCGACAGAGAAAACAAAAATGTCTGACACATTAAAATAAAAGATCACGGGCTGTTAACTGATAATAGGATCGTATTAAGAATGACTCTCCTTTGAAATATTCAGGTTAGAGCTGCCCCCCACTCCTCATAAACCAGCTCAGGCATTTGCGCTGTATGTCAAAAGGGGGACGAAATTCATAATCCTGACAGGTGAGGATGAGTGAGTGGGGGTGTAAGAAAACCAAGAGGAGGTGCATAAAAAAAGGTGGTGGGGAGGGGATTATATATAAGTTAATGTGCGCTTATGTTAGGTGGAAGTTTGAGAAGTGAACCGTAGAAACACAAAGAGAAGACTATGCTATAAATGAATAGACATGAGAGGATGAGGTATTCCTGTGGTTGCACATGTACGCGGAGAACAGGCTGAACACGATTTATGCATGAAGCAAAGATGCGACAACTCTTCCTGGCAACCGTTTAATGACATACCAGAGAAATTCAAAAAAAAAAAAAAAAAAAAACACGTGAGAGGGTTGTGTCAGAGACCATGGCCACTTCAAGCTGACAAGTGCTTAGACTGAGAGACTGGAGGAATGTGAATGCAGGCATGTAGGGGAAGGTGGGGGGGTCAAATGTACCTGCATAAGGAATGGTATGACTTGACCAGTGTAAGAAGCAGCGCTTTAAAGAAATACACAACAACTAACCACAAGGTGCTGACTAAAAAACATTTCTTGCACCAGCAGACTCCCCCTCAAGCAGCATCAACTTCCCTCATGAAACACAGTCAATGCCACACATTATATTGTTGTTTGATAGGTGTACTCTTTCAAATAAGCACGCTAATAATTTTTCTGAAAGTGATTTAATGTTCAAAAGAATATGCTTTAAATATGCCCCCATCCCCTCCACCCCAGTTTTAATTTCCAACACCATACATGTCTAATATTGACATTTCTAACTCCTAAAAGACCAAGAGTAGCAATAACAACATGCTTAATGGAACCTCAGGAACATTTTTATCACTCCTCTTTGGTACCTGGATGATCAAAACTTCATTCTTTATTCTGTTAACGCCACCAACATAGTTCCCTGTGTGATCGTACACCCCCTGATGTGCAGTAGATGTGTAACCTCAGTTCACCTCATCACATTGATGTATATGCTTGTTAGGCATAAAGTCTTAGTTGTTGTTAAAAACAGGGGGAAGATAACTGGATAAAATAGAGTTGTTGATTTTGAGATTAGGCAGCTGTGACTACGGCATGCTGCAACGTCGTATGCACACAATCTTCTCCTCAGTCAACAGGATGAGATGGTTGGACAGGAGACTAAACAGCCCCATGGTGCTGGGCCTCATGCAGTCTGGGAAGCTTGGGAGCTGGGGATCCCCTGCATAAGAAGCCTTGGGCTTACTAGGTGTATTTAAAATGCAATAGAAACATGTTTTTTTTTCTTTCTACTTTCAGAGAAAAGGATGTTGGCTCCATTGCTTATCTGAGAGGCCCTTAACTCGGCATCAGTAGTTTTTGGTCTGGATCCATAAAGAGAATATCAGCTGTTTCAGAATTTGAATATAATCCAAACTGTTGTGATAATCCTGCAAAATTTCTGAATAGTAGGTATTAAAATTGGGAGTTAAAAAAAGTATGCAGAGGCTCTCAAATAAATAAACAAAACACTGAGAGAAAATTAATGATAAATAGTGCCTCGAAGTACCTTGAAATTGGTTGAATTTTATCGTGCCCATCCTCTCTCCATTACGAAACATGACTTGACCCTAAAAAATAGAGCAAAAAAAAAGAGATATAAATTAATTTAACATCGAACTTGAAATGCATACATTTCTGTAAGTTAATAAAACATATTTCACTGTAAATGATCCATGCTAAACAGTAGGAGCTGAATTCATCTTAATTTATGCTCAGCGTTTTTCTGATACGAGTGTGCTGGCAGGAAAACAGCTCCCGCACACTATCTCATTTGATTAGAACTTGCTAAAATTGATCTGTTTATAGAGGTAAACAAAATTATCCTTCAGCCAGTTTATTTGCTAATATCCTTGGAAGAGCATCAGCACAGCCTTTTGAATAAACTGTGTTCTTTGTGCTCACTTAGCACACACTGAAATATATATACATACATACATATATATATACATATATATATATATATATATATATATACACACACATACACATATATATATATATATGCATGTTTGTGTGTCTGTGTGAAGATACATTTTTTTAAATCTCTCGTCTGTTTACTCCATCCCTCTCCATCTTGTCTATATATCTTCCACTTCCTCTACCAACACTGTTCCAGTAATTCAGCCCACCATCTGCTCACAGAGCTCCTTAATTACGCATTTAACTGTGTTCACATATTAGCTGCTGGCTAACAAAACAGGTGAGAGACAGACACACAGACAGATACAGACAGATAGTTTGCATTGGCTGATTAAATGATAGCTGAGGGGAAACGGGAAGCCAATTTCACTTGAAAAGATGGCAAGCTTTGAAGTTGAAGAGCAGAAGCCCACCACGCCGTCTCGATCCGCGTCTTCGTTTGTGTTCGAGTATGTGTTTGCATGCCGGTCACATGCTCTTAATTGCAGCGTTGTCACACTGCAGCATGTGTACTTGGAAATATCGCTAAAAATGGATACATGGATGAGCTTCTCCTGGGTCACGGAGCCTCCAAGCTACTTTTACACTACTTTAAAAAAAGGGGTGCACAAAACATCCTCTTTTTACCTACTTGTAAGAAAAACTGTCAATTTGACATGTCAAGTTACTTTTGTAGAATTATACCCCATTTGTATGTTGCAGTGTACCTCAGTTCAGCTCATTATATAGAACATTGAGATAATTAAGAGGTGTAAGGGGTTGGGGGGAGGGGGGTAATGTGGTAAATAGGGGAACTTCACTTGAAGCCATCTGGGTTTCTAGAGCATCTATATTTTTTCTCTCTCCATTTCTCTCACTCTGCAGTCTTATTAGCAACAGAATTGGCCTTCAAAACAGCAAAACTGGAACTATCTATGTACAGAGACATTTAAA
>JAOWBL010032965.1:0-29096 GCA_028564865.1 Zenarchopterus dispar
TATATATATATATATATATATATATATATATATATATATATATATATATATATATATATATAATGTATGTATGTATACTGAAGACAAGTGTAAATTTAACAGTATTCTGAGGCATATTTAAAGGTAGGGTAAGAGATTTCTGAGTGATGTCAAATCTGTTGATATTTAAACAAAACAATACGAGACAAAGAGCTAGCTTCTCCCTCCCCAAGCCCTA
Organism: Zenarchopterus dispar; assembly: GCA_028564865.1. Lineage (NCBI taxonomy): Eukaryota > Metazoa > Chordata > Actinopteri > Beloniformes > Zenarchopteridae > Zenarchopterus > Zenarchopterus dispar. The sequence goes on from JAOWBL010032965.1 coordinate 218, forward strand.
AAGCTCTCCCTGTGAAAACACACCCCATCATCAACTTTCCTAAGCCTATCTTCAACCCAATCTTTTCCCCACCTTCCAGAGCATGAGGAGCATGAACCCTCCCTGAATCCCTCAGGCCCCTTGGCTTGAGGCTTGGCTTGCCTCACTCGGTTTATTATCACATAGATTTGTCTTTAAATAAAAAAATAAATATGAAACTGCCAATTACATTGTGAAATCCCTTTGCACAGTCATAAGTTAATTAAAAATACAAACCCAGGTTCATACTTGCATGTCTAGTGGAAATTATTTCCTCTTCCACAACCATCATTCTAACTGTATAAATAGATAAATTGTACAGACTGTCAGAATTGGCCAAGAGGTTAAATTTTAATGAGCTATGATGTGCCTCAACTCTAATTTTACCAGTAAACTGAAATGCTGTGGGCTACCTGAGAGGATGGCTCTCTGCTAATGCAGGTTCAAGTGTTATAGATTGACATGGACACACACCGTGCTGCTCAACCTATCGCTGTCTCCTAATAAATGCTGTCGATCTTATTATCTCTGCCCAAGAGTGATTGACTCCGAGAACACCCAAGGTGCATTGCATGGCAGAAAGCAAAGTAATAAACAGCTCCAACTATGGATGGGATGGCGGCTTCACCCTTGTCTTTCCTGTGTTTTCTGTGACAGCATGCTGCCCTCTTAGCAGAGAGGAGGGGAGCTGATCGGTAAAGAGAGTTGTGTAGGAGTGGGAAGCATCTTTTTTCTAGTGATATGCTTGACATTTTAAATTCCATATTGTTGTTAGAAGCCAAGCTTGATGATGATGGATTGTGTTATTTATGAGCATGGTAAGCAGCTCTAAAGTGATGTTAATTTGAATAACTCTCAACATTTTGCCATGAATCAGATAAGGTCAATACACTCCTGTTTACCTAGTAAAATTGAGATGCTGGAGCTATTAGCTGATTAGCTTAATTTAACATTAAAGGGGAAGATGAACTTCTGCAGGCCCTAAAGGGGAAAAAGGTAATAATCAAATGTTTAATCTGTTTTGAAGAGACAATTATATATCTTATATGGTATTAAATATCCTTAGGTTACAGCAAAAATGAAAAGCAGGATTAGTGAAATAAACTAAACATGAGAAAGAAAAGACTTGTTTTATATTCAGACATGCTGGTTTTAGAATCCTTAGATGGAGCCAGCATATATGTTTCAACTATGTTGTTTCTTGCAGCTTAAGGGCTGCAGACTCCAGCCACATATTTATTGTAATATAAAATTTTCCAAAGACTTTTATTGTTTTCCTCTTGTTTAGTGGTGCTGTGCTGTAGTTAATATAGTTTGAAAGTTGCTATTAAAACAGAAATTGTTTAATCAATCAGTGAAAGATGTACATGGACTTAACTGAGCCATAACAAGTTTTTGAGCAAATATAAATTACAAACATAGCCGAGTCACAACACTTGCAGATAGAGTTTGAAGAATAAACATACTCAGACTATTCAAATACTTGAGAATTACTGCCTTTTCCTACTGTGGACAAAAATTTTTTTTAAAAATTTTAAAAAACAAAAACAAAAAAAGAGAATATAATAAAAAGGCTTTATTTGATTTTTCATTAGAAATTTTGTCATGAACTGATGCTTCAATTCTTTTCAGGCTGGAAAATGTAATAAACAATAAAACCCTAATATTTAAAGTCATTTTTTGATGTATGTATTTATCTTTTTTTTTTAAATAAAGGCATCAGAGGACAGTGCTTGTGTCATAATTTTAGGGAAAACTTCCAATACATTGATTTCAAACAATATTTAGGCTGTAGAATGGTTATTAAAAAGTTCCTTAGTCCTTATCGGTCTAAAATGTTTCTAATCTGAATACAATTTAACTCGCTGGTTATAGTCTTCCATTTCTATAAGAATATATTGATATCTGTGAAACTTACTGGGACCATAAATAGCATATCAGAAATAAACATCAAAAAGAAAAAGAAAAAACATCATAAGCAGCCTCTTATAAGTTCAAATGAATGTCTGCTTGAGGACCATTCTAATGCCGATTGAATCTTAGATCAGAATCACTAAGCCATAATGGAAGCAATGCATTTCTGGAGATAAACCAGTACTATTTAAAGTTACAGAAAGAGTCTGATATAATATATCAACGACTGATTCCTCTCTGCATCCGGAAACGCACACAATCAATCCAAACATGCATGCCTGGTGTCTAGAGCTTTGTTTTGTTAAGAAGATGCCAGATACTGCGTTAGAAAAGAAGGCTAGGTGAAAGAACTTTTTCTGGTTGGATAAAAGGTGACGGGTCAATTGCCCTGAGTACAGCACCACCTTCTCTACTCTGAACTTATAAAATATTCAGCTCAGCGGAAGACAAAGGAAGTGCTCCAGTGACATTGGGCATCACAAGCTGCTCCCTGTGGGTGTACCTGCAAGCCACCGGTGTGTGACTGCACCCTGTAACCTTTTGAGGTATTAAATGACCCTCAACCCCACTCCAAATCAGGTCAGTCTTCTAATAGAATTTGTGACTGATCATCCAGTACCTTAAGAAAAGAATACTAAGTTTCATTTTGGATGGCCTTGCGTATAGTGAATTGATGCTTCCAAGAAGAGGTGATTTATCTTGTTATATACAGGTGGTGAAAGATTTATCTAGAGAGAGCCTGACAAGATATGTCGTTTTATCCTGGATCAAAATATAGGCATTATATCTAAGGGAGTTCAAATTGTTATGCAGATCTACTGTACAGCATATATCACAGTGAAAGTCATCACACAATCTGTCAGCTGCAGGGACCAGTGTATATTTTGCAAATGTATTGTCTGCAAAAGCTTATAACACTTTTTTCAAGACTAAAGAGACAATGCATGTCTCCTGTAAAATTCTTAAACAGCATTGCAGATGGAATGTTTTACAGCTAAATTTATTGGTGCTGTCTTTCAAATGCTATGCATTTCTAAGGTAAATGCAGTAATAAAGTGCTGCCCCAGTTTGGAGATCATGACGTATCCAGCCAGTGTCATGCCCAGCGTGGTTGATATTCTCAGATCACTTCGTCGCAGCAAATTGTCTGCTGAAAATAAGAAAAGTGGAGCACTTAAACCATTTTGTCCCACTACAAAAGCCATTGTGATGCCACAGCGGGAGTCAATGACATGCAGCGAAGGAGAAGGAACTGATTTGTCTTTTACTGTAAGTTAGCAGTAACTGACAGTGGTTGAACGCTCAAAAGAGGCTTAATCGGCAGAACACATCAGGGGTAGGAGAATTTGTAGCAGCGTGTTGCCTTTGTGTTTGTTTCCTGAAACAACAAGCTTGAAGATTAGAGTTGAATCAAAGGCTGGTTTTAAATTCACCATTTTAGATCAGGTTTCAGTTTGTGTAATACTGTACATTAATTTCAGTTTAAATAATTTCAGTTTTAGTAATCTGCTTTACTGCTAATAGATGAAAAAACAAATAACCCCAGGTTGCTACACTACAATGCATTTCCACAAGGTCCACCAGCAATGACTTGAAGAACTAAGAACTATCAGTGAAATAAATCATCCCTCTGGTCCTTGAGTTAAGGTAACTCAAGTGTCCATAGCTATGCCCCTAAAGTCTGGATGAAGGCCTCCTGCAGGCTCTTTTTTGTCCCATTTCACTTGTTAAACTAACCTCAGTAATTAGGATTGCTAAACCATCAACATCTTGAAACCCATTCCAACTACAATGTTTAGGGATCTTTTTCCTCCATATCAACACTTCAGTCAGATAAATCTATCTCTATTGATTAGCTAGCTGATCTCCCTTTAACTAGACAGGCACTTAAATTTGCTGAAATTAAACCTGTGTTCAAGAACCCATATTGAACTCATTTTGCCCTATATCTAACCTGCCATTTATGCAGACAAAATTAGTTTTAAAACAATTTATTACTTAATTGGAGAGTAATGTTTCATTTCAAAAAAAGCTGTGCCTTCATTTTGAAAATTGCATGGTACTGAAACTGCATTAGTCAAATTTGCAAATGGCAAATTATTACAAAGACTTGAGACAATATTGGGATTAAATGTATTGCATTGGATTGGTTAAGGTGACATTTATCTGATAGATTCAGTTTCCCTATATAATCTGCAAATAAAATATTTAATTATGGAGTTCCCCAGGGTTCTGGTCAGGAACCAGTTAAGTTCTCTTCATACAAGGAAAACATGACGTTCTCTATGTTTACTTTTACATATTAGTCGAGCTACAACTACAGCTCAACTAGACTATTTAATTGGGCTTGTATTTTTGTCCCAGCTTACATACACACAAATGAAATCAATTTATCCACAAAAAATATGTGAGCCTTCTCCATGATAGATAACAATAGCATCAGCTTTTAACGGCTTGTAAGAACTTGGAACAATTTTGAACAATGACCTTGACACAAGTTTTTACATACTGTAGCTTCTCTGTTTTTTCCTTCTTCTTGTTCTTCTTTAATTATTATTCTTCTAAACCTAACCCTGATCTGGAATCAGTCCAGCTAATTATTGACATGCAGGTATTAGCTAGGTTTAAATTTCATGTGTTACTTCAGCTATAAGAAATTCAGTTTAGTTTGATTTTAAATGAACTCAGACATTTACTTACATTTTAAAACTACAGTTTCAGTTGGACTAAAGGAATTTTATTTTGTTTGTTTTTAACATCATTTAAACCCATGGTCTCATTGTTTAAAATCAATCCCCCAAACATCTCTTTTCTCAGAATGCCAGCTTACATGATGATTCAAGAGTTTCCAGTTTGGATATGGACAGACACTTTATATGTTTTTAAGACTAGGCTGAAAACTTTTTTTTTTGTGTGAAAAAAAAAAAAATTAATTCCCTGTCTTTTTCCGTAAACTCCAAACACAGATCAATCCAGCCCATGCATCTACTTTCACGTGGGGTCATCCCTGCACTCCTTAAACATGATTCATTTCCAAAAGAAACATCTCTCAACTCTCTTTCTTGCTGTGGTATGTGACTGGCAGTAACATGTTTGATTGACTTTGGAAGGGAATCAATAAGAGCAGAGTGAGTGGGAATCAGTGAGAGGGAGACACCAAACAGGTTGCTCACTGAGCACATAGAAAAAAGAGGATGCAAGCTGGACAAATATCCAGAGTTTTCAAATGGGATCAAAGTAAAATAACTGAAGTGCCTGTGGTGCAATATGTGAATCAATATGAAAATAAATCAAAATTACATAACATTTGACCTCTAAATGCTTTCTTGTATTTCATACACTTTTTCATCCATTTATGTTATTTATTATTCTCCATTGCTTTTTGGCAGTTTTGTTATCTGTTTTTATAAGTGCTTATCTTTTTTAAAGTTGTAATCCTGTTTTTGCCTCCTGTTTTTCTTTGAAGTAATTTTGGTTTCACTTTTGTTTGAAAAGTTACGAATAAAGTTGAAGCTGAGGAAGCATAGATGAAGAAAATATAGATCTATTTTTGTATTTCAAAAAAATCAAATACCCTCGTTTAAAATAAAACTTAAATGTTGCTTCATCAAAGCTGATTGTGGTTTGACAGAATATGTCTGAAAAACAAGTAAACAACTCTTCAGCAGTCATCCCATTTTAAACAGGAACAAATAACACCTTTTCCACCTGAATTCCTTCCACTTCACACACGCAGTGTTGCTCACATAGCGTAACCATAATATGTTCAAACTTTGTCAGAGGATGCAGAATTTCTTTTAAAATGGTAAGATATTTAAGGGGAATATTCTTTTTACAGGCATCGAGATCTGACAGTCCATCAACTTGCGCATAAGGGCTTAATTAACAGAACTGAATAAAGTGAGACAGAAAAATTCACTGTCAAAACAAAAGTCAGGAACTATGCAAAACCATCTCCTGTAAGTTAACAGTGACAAAATAAATGCAGCCTCTATTTTTGCCTAATTGTGCCTGTTAACTTTGTGTTGTCTCAGCACTCTAATGAAAACTTCTGCAATTAAAAGATCCAAAAAACAGATAGCTCAGATAAGATGTCCTTGGCAGCAACAATGGCCATCTTTGATCTCGGCACGCTGCTCTCTTCGTGGAACAACTGGAAGAAGCTTGTTAATTCTGCAGCCTTGTCTTTCTCCTGTGTTGAATCATCTCTGGCAAAACCCCCGCAACACTCCTCTTTCTCACATTGCATCCGTTTTCAGTGGGCCTACCAGGGAGCCAGCGAGCCTGCCTGCATGTGTCTATCATTAGCTCATTATGGCACAAAATGGCTGTCAACTCCCACTTTTAGCCATTTACTGGAAACGTCTAAAAGATTACCATGTTTCGTGACATCCTGTTTTCGCAAGAATACAACCATAAAAAAAAATTTCTCTTGTATATTTTGTTTTCCCTTTGTCTTGCACGGTACACTGTTTTCACATTTTAACCGCAATACATAACATACATAAATCATTTTCACAAAGAAAAAAAATCTCCAACTGATCATTTCAAGTGCTGGGGCTAAAGTGTCCCTTTTGTCAGTGAGGTGATCAAAGACATGTTTGAAATGAAAAGGCTTTCTGCATGAGACTTAAATCTCCCGGCGTCTAATTGTGCTGTTTATGGAGACCTCCAAACAGGCTGCTGGTGCCATTCTCACTGCTGGGAATTCATAAGTAGGATGTATTCTTGCAAAATATTTATGCACTGGCTAACATCAACATTTGTGCATCTCTCGTACAGAAAAAAAATATATAATTCACTGCATTTTGTTTTTTTGGATTAAAGTTATCCCTGTTTAGCTTGTTTACAACATAAATGCAAACATCTTGTATCTTTGACCTGGGTAAAAGAGACTATAAAATCAGTTTGTCATTGAGAGGGAAAAAAAATGTCCAACAAATCCTCAGGCTTGTGAGGATGCGAGAGCCTCTCTGCTGTTTGAATGTGATTTTTTTTTCTTTGCTATCATCCTTTGGAGATGCCAACTGCTGCTTTGTCTTGAGACCTGAGTCTTCAGGAGATATACGGCAGCTGCTACGGCTGCAAGAATGACAAGAAAAGTAAGAAACTGGACTTTCCTCATAAGTTTGGAGGAAATCAATACCAAGGAAGAGTCCAACAGGGATACCAGATGAAATTTAAATGCTGGAGTGAAATGCTATTTCCAAAGTAATTTTGAAGCACAGAAAGAGAGGACAGGAGAGGACTCCCCCTTCTCCATTTGCGATAGTCTGCCTGTCACCCATCCTCAGCACATCATAACAAAGTGGAAGCTGTTCCTTATTTGACTCCTATTGTCTTGCGAGTCATTACATTCTGCTCATCATCAGGCACATTTCACTGCTGACATGGCTCACTGTCAGCACACCACTGCATTGACATTCACAAAGTCATTCTCCACTGAGGGGAAGGCCTTTACAAACATGTGCCTCTGTGAAAGAACCAGCATGATTGCGTCAAATTTACACATATCAGGAAAGGGGAATACTCAAAAAGTAGCTGTTATGGCTCTTTATCAGTCACTCATAGTGGATGGTAGCGCACTTGTGGACTTAGTTGAATTGTCTCCACAGATCTGCAGTGATATTACTGGGCATGGTCATTTGTTTGACCTATTGAGCAGCATGAGACTGTGGGAATACTAACCTGTGGGACCTTTACATGTGGATGTGAGCAACAATTAATCCATTATGCATGAACTTCCCCCTGGGATGGCAAAGAAAAACTAGGCCAGAATACCAACATATTGCTGTTTCTCACAACTGTACAGAGAACCATTCACTTTATCTCTTCACCGTAAAAAGACAACAAAATCAATCCAAAGGTTGTGTGCTTAGCCACTGTGCAGCATAATGAGCCCAAATGTGCAACAAAGTGAGGCAAATGTGATGTCACTGTTTTCATAGTACAAGCAGAGATGATTTGTTTTTATACAATAATGAATATCCACTCTCACAAAATGAATGATAAAATACAAAATCACTTTTATAGCTTGTACCTTTGCTGAGATCTGTTTTTCAAATAATCATATTCCAAACTAGAACAACCCTTCCCTGAAAACTGGGGACTAAAAGCTCTTAGATGACAATTTTGTCATGTGTTCAAAGGCATGTTTGCTCCTTGCATTTTAGATGTGCACAGATTTACATTTTCCCATGAAATTTTTTTAGCCATGCATCAATTTTTCTTCTATTTTCAAAAACGAAAGAAATCAATGAGTCTGCTTTCGAGAGTGAAGTATGCATAGCGCTGCACACAGCAAGCCATTGTTACATTCCTACTCAATATTGATGGATTTAAGCAAACTGAAATTAAAGCTTTGCATTGTTTTCTCTCATTAAAATACTGCAGGTTTAATGGAGAAGAGAAATTAGGGAGAGGATGTATCTGATAGTAGAAATAATATGTTAATGGTTTTTTACAATTACAGTACTGTATGTTCAGCAAAATGTAGTATAGAAAAAAAAGTAAATATACACCCATACTACAAAACTCATACAGTCTGCTTGCAAGAAATTGCTCGAGAACACCTAATGTCCAGCCCAGAAGTAATTGGAGAGTAGTTTTACAGTCATTATTTATTCATTAATTAAGTAATTTAGTTTTGACAAGGTCTGATCTGGCTTTCCTGTTTTTGAAAATCTTCACAGTACCAGTGGTTTGCACCTTCACATAAAACCCTCTGTTCCAATGTTCAGCAGGGCATTTCTTCATGGTAGATTTTGTTTTTTTGTTTACTTCCATTGACACAGAGTTCGACATAAATCCTGCCTGCTGCTGAATGCTATTTTTGTAAAGGTAATGTTTTGCATCATGGGAAATGAGCTTTCAGTATTGCAAATATGACTTTTCCCTTTGTGCTTTAATGGCACCGAAGCCTGTGGTTGTCTCATGTTCCCTGGGAGCCGAGGGGCATCATTAAAACGGTTGTGAATTATCAATGGATCACAATGAAATGTGTCTCCACTTCATTTAGTTCTTCCCAACATATCTGGACATGTTGAACCTTTTCCACATAGCACTGGCTGTAATCCACAGGGCATCTCAAAGTTAACTTCAAAGAGAATGCCTTTCTTTGCAATTATTATTATTATTATTTTAGCTATCCAGAAAAACAAAACTGAATGAAGACACAAGGATAAAAACATAAAAGTGGGACAGCTAAAAGCCCTTTTCGGTAACTGATAGCAGTCCCACAATAGCACACAATTAACAACTGCCAATATATTAGCATATTTTTTATTTACCTATGTGAGATTTTTTTTCTAAGTGAGATTTGTTATTTATGTCAATAAATTACAATGAGTCTCTTTGCTCTTTATGCAGGAAAATGCCTCAGCATTGAGCTGGAGACTCCACGCTTGCCTGCTGATATTTATTGAGCTGGCACTGAATAATTCTGCTGGTCAAACAAATAGTTTGCTCAGATGGATGATTATACTCCCTCACTGACTGCCAAAAGGTGTTTGGTTTGCATCACAACTCTTTCTAAGTAAAATAACCCATTCAACAACAATGGCAAAGACATCTGGACACTTAGAATTTTTTAGCAGTAGATGGAAGCGGCATCATTTCATACAGCAATGTCAACAGTTTAATAAGAAATAATTTATGTGAGCAATATAAGCTTGAGTTCCTTACTGTTCTTCCTCTACAAGTCTTCTGCGTGAGGAAAAGTAAGCACGAGGATGCTTTAATTTGTAAAATCCATTGCCATGTCAAGTACAGGTGATGCAACATGAGATTAACAAGGACGCTGTGATGCTGTTGTTGAAGTTTATGCGCTCTCTCAGGGATAAGAGTTCACAAATCATTCAATAATTTACACTGAACTCAATGCAAGAGTACAGCCTACCCAACAATCTCTATTTTTCTTCAGCATGTTGGAGAGATTGCATTTGCTGCTTTTGTAATTGTATAAGTCTCACTCAGGGCAGCATTACAATACTGCAGAGAGGCTTTTTTGCTTTACTTGCTTTTATATGTGTGTGTGTGTGGATTCAATCTACAGACAAACAAGGGTGGGTGCGGTCATCTCAGGAGGGGCACTTTAGGAAGGTGGATAGTGGGGGGGTGGATGAGGGCTGCAGTGCAAAACTACAGAGAAGAATTATTGTTAGCTCCTGCCATGTCAGCTGTGGCTGTGAAGAGGCCAAAACAGCTGCAGTCTACCCACCCTCACCACCCCCATCTTCTCCTCCCTCTGCGCTCCCACCCAACATCAAAGGGAGTCTGTGACACGGCTTCAGCAGAGCCGGCTGTTCGGCCGGAGATGCTGCACTCGAGGCCATCTACCGTTTGATGCTTCGTGAACGCCCCACAGTGAAACCTGGAAAGGCACAAACTTTGTTCTTTATTTTACTCTCGTTATCTTCCATCTGGTTCGCTGGCTCTCGGACACACACCAGCACATCCCCGGTTTCTCAGGGATCAGGCTGCCACAGATTGCGTAATAGCCTCTGGCTGGTATCACTAGACGTGCCGTCTAAGAAAGGCGGAGGCAGGAAAATCCTGCCATGGCAAATGTTCCTCCAGACCTTTCTCTAATCTTCATCAAAGAGGGCTTGTGAGTGAAAGATTTTTTGACTCAACATGCCCATTGTGTCCAGCATGCACCGTCTGTCAGAGGGATTAGTTACCTGTGGAATCCTGAGCACAAAGACCGCTATGACAGCAATGCAGCAAATTTCTATAAAGACAGCCTTTGAAAAAAGTTCTTTTAAAACTATGTGAGGTTCTATGTGGTTCACATTGTTCCAGGCTTCCATCTTAAGAGTAGAGAGGTTACTTCGGTACACTTTGTGAAGAATTGCGTTTCTCTGAGGGTGGTGTCAGGGCAGCTGGCCAATCAGGCACCTGCTGGGAAGATGAAAACACACCTGGGGTTGGATTCTGGTGTGTGTGTGTGTGTGTGTGTGTGTGTGTGTGTGTGTGTCTTTGCATTTGTGACTGTGGCTATGAAAGGCTGCATGCATGAAACACAAGATGAAGAAAAAACCTCAGACTTGGATTTAAGTCTGTCAAGGACAAATCATAAAAGATGTGTAATATTTTTTTCAAAAACATTTATCTGTTGATGAGAACATGCAGTCAGTAAGTTCTCAATTTTAGCATCTTACTGATGGAGCCACTTTTTATGACATCCTGCAATCTTTTCACAACTTCATGGTGAAAAGTTAAAACTGACTGTGTTTTTCCCATCAAGTGTACGTCAAATCAAAAATGTCTGACAACTGATAGACATTTTCATCATAGTTTTAAGCAGTCAACTACAAAAGCAATCCTTTTAAGAGGCAGTTTTGCTTACACTGCACTGTGTGGATGTGGAATGACTTCCATGGTGTCCATGGAAGTGGTTAATGTGCAACTAAGATATTCAAACCAATGCATAAGGACTCCATCAGAATTCACCTCTGATTTGAATCGATACCACTTGTTTTTAGGGCTCTCTGTTTTTGCTTTGTAATTATGGGGTTCACACAAGACAAAACAAATCGCAGCATGTGAGACGGCAAATCCATTGACATTGAAAATCATGGCATTATGCGTTGCTGAACTGAGCTGTGGGTGGTTTGCATTGCTTTGGAACTGCTCCTGATGTCAGAGGTTGAGAAAAGTTCATCTCTTTTAGCTTTACAGCCTAGGTGCTACCTAATTAAATTGTAAATTGGGACTGGAACAAAAGTGGGAAAATAAAGGGGAAAAAACTAATTTTTCCATTTCTCACATTTTATATGACCAGACCTTATCATCATATCATGACACAAACCTCAGACATAAAACCTGGGGATAACTGTAAGAGGTAGTGGATGAATTTGGTATGCCTTACATTTCAGTGCTTGTGAACATACTGTAAGATATCTTTATATATTGCATGGCAATTTACAGCTAGCCTTTTTTTACATATTAGAGGAAAACCATACAAGTAGCGCTCCTTCACTAAGCCATCATAAATGTTTCTGGCACACTCAACGCACTGAAAACCGACTGGTAGCACATTGTCAGTTTTTTATGGTTATCAATACAAAGCATTGATAACAGTTTTGCTACGATTTTGGTTATCAATGCAAAGCAATGGAAAGCATTGCAAACCAAAATTGTAGTAAAACTGCCATCTATTATTACAGAGGAACCATCTCAAAGCTGCATCAAAGCTTTTTGTGTAGCTAGCAGAAGGAAATTTGATGGACTGTCTATTAGTACAAGAAAGAATTCAACAAAGGTCAACCCAAAATGCAAAAAAAAAAAAAAAAAAAAAAAAGTGTTTCTCCAATGCTAGTTTCAACACTATTTTTAGATGACATTTTACCGCTATTTGTTTAATGCATGTTACAAATGTGGACAATTCAAATTGTGGAAGGAAATATGGTTTATTTCTACATTTTCAACATTTGTTTCTACATCTACAATATGCTTTCCAGAGAACAAGTCTTCACACCCAGTCCATATTTAGACCAATTTACAAACACAGCTTTTTTTTAACATGAAGTGTAAATGAATGAAACTGCACATCCGCAGGGAGTGCCAACATTTGATTTGTTGCAACACAGATTTGTGTCACTGTTACTGCGAAGTTTAAATGTACCTCTTTTGTATCCCACCCAGTCAGGAAGCAAATTCATTGACATCAATCACTGTCAATCAGTCCTCCCAAAACAGGTTTGATTCATAGAAGGTCAGGACATTTCTGGTTATTGGTCATAATGTGAGAAATGTCCAAAGTTAGGAAGGAGGGAAAAAAAGTTGATATGTGTTCGCTTTCATGTCTAAAACTAGCACCAGCAAAGTCACTATTTAGAATTTCTTTCCTACTCTAAAAAGCATGATGAATGCTCATCCAGTTTAAGTACAGACATGCTTCACACCACTGCCTGCATCTGTGGTGCTTGTTTATCTCATTTGTTGAAGGCAACAAATGATTTCATAGATATTTAAGTCCAGATCAGCAGAAAAGATGGCTTTTTCTTTCTAACAGACTTTCTTGTTGTTTTATTATTCTGAGAAAGACTGTTAGGCTTGGAGATAGGAGAGTCTCGTCAACTTTTCTGACAGTGCTCGGGATGATCGATGGTGAGTTGTAAGCTTAGCAGCTGTAGGGACTATAGGTACTGCGGTCCAGACACACAGAAAAAAAGAGAACAAAAAAGATATGTTCAAGGGATGTTGCTCTGCCAAAGTTCGATCTGTTCCATTGTCTGAGCATGTGTCAAAAAAAGCCAGAGTAACTGTGTTGCTTTCCTGTTTCATTAATTAATTTTTTACACCTACATAATTAAAATTACTTTTTTAATGAGATTTGTCACACTCAACGCTGCGAGGAGAGAAGAAAGACAGCATCTATGCAGTGATAATGAGACAGAACATGTTAATATATGATAAATCTTCAGGTGATAAAATACAAGAACTTAATTTTCACTTTTGGATAACATGAAGAGTTCCCACAGCTTTTGTGAAATCAATTCTTTCCAGGAGACACAATTAGCCAGTCTGACCAATCCAACTGCACTTTCTTAATTGTGTTAATTGTGACAGAAAGATTACTATTGTCTTCTTCTTTCCCTACTGTGACTGGTAATATAACACTTGCACAATATTTGGAGGTAATTTGGAGGTATTTCAAAACATGTCACAGGCAATTTCAGGCATCAATATTTAATTACCATGTCTAGATTGGCAGCACGGTGGCTAAGTGGTTAGCACTATTGCCTCACAGCAAGAAGGTTCCTGGTTTGACACCAGGCAGTAGTCTTTCTGTGTGGAGTTTGCATGTTCTCCCCATGCTTGCGTGGGTTTTCTCCGTGTGCTCCGGTTTCCTCCCAGAGTCCAAAAACATGTATGTTAGGTTTATTGACAACTCTAAATTGCCCATATGTGTGAGTGTGCGTGTGCATGGTTGTTTGTTGTATATGTGGCCCTGCGATGGACTGGTGACGTGTCCACGGTGTACCCCTGCCTATTGCCTGCTATGGGCTGGGATTGGCTCCAGCAAACCCCCGTGACCCAGACATGGATTCAGCGGGCACAGAAAATGGATGGATGGATGTCTGGATTGGGCACAGAGGAAACCATATTCATGCTTCCCATGTACCATTAGTCATGTGATGTCCAAGAGTTACCAGAAAAGCCAATAGAAAATAAAACACAGACTTCCAGTGTGTCCTCCACATTAATTATGCCAATATCAGTCAGAACTGAAATAGAAAGTAAAAGACTCAAGGTACTGTAGGCTTGTTACATCTTATTATGCTTGTGTGTTTGCAGATCTTTAAAAATCCTGGAAGCTTTATTATTATTGCTGACTGGAATATGCTTGAGCTCTTTTATTACAGATAGTTTAATGTAAAATATGCTATGCTGGCCAGATGGGAGACTATGGGATCAAGAGCATGAAGACAGAACAGAGGACTAAAAATACACATTACCTTGCATATTTTCATTCTTTTCTCACTTTTGGCTGCTCCTCGCATGCCTGCTTTCTCATTCCCTGTCACATATGTATACCAAATCTTAGGAGGGGGATTGTCAAGAGTCCTATGCATAATGAAGACAGACATTTTTTTCAGCACATAAGTAGGTGGGGTAATGTAAATTTAAGCAGCATGTTGCCGTCCGTGCACCTTACACAGCAACACAAATACAGCGTTGTTTGATATTAAACATGAGCAGGCATGAAGCAATGCAGGAAGTGGTACACACAGCAGTGTGAGAGGATTATAGGGTTAGGCTCAGTGCTCATTCAGCACATTGCTGTGAGTTAAAATTCAGGAGCACCGCAGCACGGAGCGGCACGCAATTGATGATGTCTCTGAACAATGGGCACCATTCAAGATAATAAAATGGGCAGCTTGAGCCAGGAGTGTATATACTCACTCCTAAGGAAGCTAGAGAGAAGGGGTGAAGAGGTTCAGTACCAAGGGTGTGGATCTCTAGCCCCAGCTTGCACTCCTTATAGAAAGATATTTAGGAGTTGGGGCATAATGAAAGGTTGGTCAAACCATAGAGAAAGGTTTCCCCTTTGGGATGCTCCACATGAAACCATCATGTCCAAATGTCAGCAACCTCCTCCTTTAATCCTTTGTTTTTTGTGTGAAAGCATAATAAAAATGCTATGACTATAGTGGGTCTTAGTTTTAGGCAAATACAACCTTAGATGAGCAACAACTAAAAACACATTATTAACTATGTTATTTTCTTTACAAAAATGAAGCTAAAAGCAAAAAAAATAAAAATAAAAATCTGGCCAATAACAGGTTACCAGTGACATCAATCTGAAGATTTAAATTAGCAGGACCTTTTTGTTTGACTATATTAGTATTTTGAATCATTGTGGATGTATTTTGGCCCATTTTTTCTGGCCATTCATTTCTTTACATCTCGCCCTAACTATCCCCACAGCATTTCATATGGGTTGAACTCTGGACTTTCTTCAGAATATCTTTTCAAAACCTTGATTATTTTGTGTCTCAGCCATTATTGTGTAAATTTTATCTACTTCCATGGCCCAACTTTGACCCAAGCTTAAGCTGTTTGGTAGATGGCTTCACATCTGCCTATAAAATGCTCAGGTATACACAAAACTTCATGGTCAGCTCAATGACTGCAAGGTAACCAGGTCCTGTGGCTGCAAGACAACCCCAAATCATCACTCCTCCACTGCTGTGCTCAACAGTCGTTGCGGCGTGATTCTGCTAAAATATTGTTTCGTTTAAATATGGTCACAGGCATGAACACTAAATAACTGCACTTTTACCTATGGTTTTAACTGTCCACAGGACATAGTTCCATATGCCTTGTAATTTCATCAAATGCATTTCACCAGCCTGAGTAATGCATACATCTTCTATTCACTGGCAACCTTTCCAAATAAACCATACTTGTTGAGTCCTCCTTCTTTCTTCTGTCATGGACTTAAACATTTACCAAGCTCGGAGCAGAAAACTGTCAAAAATTCCGCTTTTATAGAGCTTTGCACACATACTGATGATCAATTTATCTTTTTTTTTTATTTTTAGCTTCATTTTTATTAAATAAATACTTGTACAGTACACACAAAAAAACTATATGTTGTTTTATGTCTGAGGTTGTTTGTAATTTATATTAATTTCTCCTCGGGGATTATTAAAGTATATTTGAATTTGAGTTTGGTCTCATACTAATACCAACTGTGATCATGATTTTCAATAAAACATATGATGAAAAGGACTACTAACTCTTCCACATGAGTATAGATTAGATAAAATGACTCAAAAGTTGCAACACAGAGACATGGCTGTGCTCAAAAAATGAAAAATAAAAAAACTATGACCTTAGTTGTGTCAAGCTGAATGCTACTTTTCTTTTTCCCGCTTTGGAAAGAGTCAAACTAAACCCACATAGAGAACTCACTAAAAGCTGAACATTGTTAACATAAGCCCTTTCTAACATACCTAAACTTGATTTCAAGCGTTAATTGCAATGTGTCACTTGCAACAAAAAAATCAGTTATGCATTTTTAGTGCAAACACTTCTAATACTCCAAGTTTTAAAGACCCTACCATTCTATAATTATATATCATTATATAATTATGGGTATGCTTCACTAACCTCAGAAAGGCAATTAATACTGAAGTTTTGCTTCATTTAGCCTTGTGACAAGCAAGCTATACAATACCTCATGAAGTATAAATGACCTTAGTGGGAGCTGATATCTTCAGCACCATGGACAGTGACCATTTTGTACCAACACTGCATCCATGGAAGCCATAGGAATGAGATGTAAGGGGACTAAAACAATATCAGAGATTGATAATGATAACAAACCTGCTCTAAAGATTACTTCATCTCCACAAATAATATACATTTATTTTGGTTGTTAAGGGTGTGGCTCACCTGACAGATTGAAGTATAATGAATTATTACACCCCGAACAAATAAAATAAGTTCATTTTATTGTGGAATTCAGGTAGTTATGCAAGAAAGCTGTATGACTGTAATTGCAATGCTGATATGTATTTGACATAATGTAAAATTAACATTCTACTGTAGATATTTATGTGGCATATCCTACCCCCTTTAAGATAAATAAATAAATAAAACATTATCACCAATATCACCAAAATCACCAAATCTGCCACTAAAGGCTCGCATAATATCCCCTTGAAGCATTTCACATTTCCATTAAATCATGTTTGATTTCACTTTTAAAATAACATTTGTACAATCCAGAGGAATATAATAACTGTTTATAATCTACCAAACCCATGTTTTGGTAAAAATGAGAAAAGTAAGCTCTGAATGCAGCAGGTCTTTCACTCCCAAGGACAGTGATTGATTGCTTTCTTCTTACAGAATAAAATGACAGAGATAGCCCAAAGAAACTGATTAATTGCTGAAAAAAAAAGACATTTCAAGATAATGGGCCTGAGGGAATTCTTCATTCACTGGCCTCCATTTTTCAAGAAAGTGATCAAAAAGGATGTTGACAGGAATAGATTAAGAGGTGAGTGTATATCATTAAGGAATGCTAGCAAGGCTGGCTGTTTTGTATTTTTATTTTTTGCAAGTTAATGAAAGGGGAAAAAAGTGTTGTGCATTGTGTCTTGACCATTTCATGCCAACATACATTACATACATTTATAATCCAACATCATTTTCATTAGAACAGCTTCACTTACAAATTCTCATTGAACCAATGCATTTGTCAGATGAAGGCCATTGCTTTAGGAAGCTCCAAGGCCTCCTATGGAAAAAAGCTCTTATCTCATGGCCCACATTAGACAACTGAAATGTTTGATGATGGTCTTTGATCAATTCCTGGGTCATGTGAGACATGGAACAATTAATATCCCTCCTAAAAAATTGAATGTTTCTACTTAAGCTGCAAAAAGTGCTGCAGCCCACCGAGGTCAGCTTTAGGACCCTGGACAGGAGACATTCTTACCTTTATAAATGAACTCAAACATTATCATCATCAATAAACATTTTTTTTACTTAATATAATTATATAGTTTTATTTTTCCAATAGCTGCCTAGTTCCTTGATAAATTCCCCACATCCACTGTTTGCCAATAAAGCTAATGATATATTTGTGATATGACTGAACCAGTTTGCTGTTGTTTACCTTCTCATCCCACTGGATAAATATTCACTGCCACAGTCCCCACCTGTGACTACATCAACTTTCCTGATCAACAGCAGATATAAAATAAGCCAGCTGTATTAATGGCATTCTTATCACCTAGATTGGCACCTGTAAATTCATTCTCACTGGCTCTGATTGCTTTGGTGAAATATTTGTATGACTAGCCTTGATGAAAAGCTACTGAAAAACATCACAGAATGCTTGGATATGTGGAACACATTTTCAACTCTATTATCATATTGGAAACTGAGAAGTGAGGCAGGTCCCACAAAACTTGGGGTGTGAAAGAAACCTGGTGCATACATAAAGGGTGTAGAAACATGACAAGTTGTGGAATAACAAAGCCTGGATTTTGGGAGGAAGAAGGGCAAGTGGAAATGAGTGTAAATTAGTATGCAACAACTATGTCGATTCTTTTGTACCTTTCTCCTGAGGTCTCCGTTCCTTTCAGGTGCCCCATGCCACAATAAGATAGTGAGCTGTTAATTGTGCCAGAAATTAGGAGTGAAGTATATCGATATGCAAGAACTTACATCCAAAACACAAGGTCAAATTAAGTATACATGAGTTATAATAATATTTAAATAATATTCCAAGCTTGCACAAAATGTAAATTTGAATTTGGATAAATGTCTTGTTCTCACATAATTCCCAATTACAGTATAATATCTTAGCCCACCACAAATATTGGAAGTGATCAGCTGTGTCCAAAAGTAACATAAAGCAGCCTACCCTCTTGTTTATTTAACAAATCTTTGGCAACAATCCTGCCACAACTATACAACAAACCTCATCAGTGAGCTCTTAGGGTGTCTGTGGTAGGATGCTAATTCACTGGAGTAGTAAATTGCTGAATCTGTGTGGTTTCTGGTCTTAATTATGGAAAAAAATGCAGAAATGGCTGTGGGAAATAAGGCATGTGCTTAAATTAGCTCTTGATTTCTCTTGAGAAAATAATGCCCATATTAATACAGCTATCAAATCCAACTTTACCATTCAACATTAAGGGAGGTGACGGTTTCTGATTGGTCCTGGGTTTCTAGATATGAAAAAATCCATACACACACACACACACACACAACTCCTGAGCAAATGATGGAAAAGAGTGTTAACATAGTAGAGGAGTCAACTTCCAATCTTAGATGAGAATAAAACTACTTAATAGATAGATGTTGGATGAATGATAAGTATGCTGTTCATGTGACAAAACAAGCATATTTTTCCTAATGAATGGTATTTGAAAAGCAATAGGAAAAAAGACAAATGTGGTGAATTCCTTTTATTCAAATATCTTATACTTTGTGTACAAACTCCAGTTACTTATCTAAAATGCAGCAAAACCTAAGTCCCAGAATATTACATCCTGATTCTTTTAACTTCAATAAACTAACCCCTTATCTAAACACTGCAAAAAGGAAGAAAATGATTTTCAGGGTTTTCAAGAAAACTTTTTGCATTTGAAAAATATTCATTCTTTCAATTGCACTTATTGTTTGGTAACTGGGGACACTAATTGTGGCTATTTTTCAAAAAGAAATGCATCAAATTTTGCTGAATACAAGTTTTCAGCCACTCAATAGCCTTTGTTCTTTGCCTCTACATGGGACTTTTGTTTTTTAATAGGGGGAAATCATAGATGGTAAGAAGCCATGTTAAGCACACAGTCCATTTCTGTGAAGCCACATTCTTTTAAGTTGTGTAGAATGAAGTTTGGCATTTTCCTGCTAAAATAACCACAGACCTCCCAGGAAAAGCCCTCTCTTGGAAGCACGTACATTTCAAAACTTCCAATATACACCTCACCTATCCCATGGGCACTGATGCACCTCTCCATCATTACAGAAGCTTTTGCAACTTTTCATGACTTCCCACATGATCTTTGTCATCTGTGGTATACAGAATCCAATGTCTATTTTTCCCTGAATCAAGAACTTCTGGACACTTTACAAGACGCGTCCTTGCTGTTTCTGTGAGGTGAACTCGTTGGCTTCGTCCTTGCATAATTCAGTTGTTCAGTTACATTAAGTAACTTTCTGAATGCAGCTGTGGATTGTGTTGAGAAACAATGGATTTCTAATGTTCTCCATAACCTATGCGGCTATATTGATTGCTGGGGTATGACTGGTTATTCTGCCTGAAGGCTTGTAAGTCAGACAGTCAACAGTTTCTTACCTTGGCCTTTACACACAAGTATTTCCCTGGACCTCCTTAGTCTTTTCACAATATTACGCAGTACATGGGTTATTTACAGTTTTGCATCTTCCAGAAGAGATTAGATGTTAATTTTGTAGCTTTTTTCCCCTCCCTTCTCTCCCAACTTTTATTGTTTGTGATAATGACAATAAATTCTAAATCTGGTTAAAGTTTCAAAGTACAGGGGGAGACTCATTGGAGGCAGTACAAAGAAAAAGAGTAAAGATTAAAACAAATAAAAATGTATTACATTAGTCAGTGAATCACAGACAAAAGAAGTTGCTTCATTTTCATTTTTTTTTTTTTTTTTTTTTTTTGAAATTGGGCTTTTTAACAACCATACCTTCCAGGAAAGGTTTTAATAATTTATGAGCTTTGATAGATACACAAGAAAAAATCTAACAGGTAAGTTTGTCCAATTTAAATTTATCCAATTTAGGGCTCAAAAGCCTGATATTCAAACATACTTGAAGGCTGTTGTTTTATAGGAAACAGTCCACATGGTAACAGTCACCACATCCAATTAAAATGAAAGGGTGCAATCTTGTACCATGTTTATTTTTTTACTCTTACTATGCATATTCAATTCTAACCCCTCAACACTTGTGGAAAAACATCACCTACCTAAGCTGGAGGGAAGTATAAAAGTGGTTTGATTATGAAAAACCTTGTATCAGATGGGTCTCATTCCTTTTAGTCACCTGAAATGTCCAAAACATTTTTCAAAACATTTTTTTTTCTTTTTTTTTTAAATTTAAACTAATTTGAAATCACTAGTAGGTATATTCTGGGTCACAATAGAGTCATAATAGTGAATCATAATAGGTCAAGATTATTAATTAGCAGGGAGTTCCTGTAAATGCAGAGCTCCCTCGCATGCTGAATGCAGTAAGGCAAAATTATGAAATCAAAAGCTTTGATTCAAATACTCTGACTATAAGGACTCTGACTATTATTGCACAACAAGCTCAAAAATAAGAAGTGAGTTAAAATTTGGGTTTTGTTTTTTGCACATGTGTATGTGTGGGTGAGAAAGTGTTTTTGTTTTGTTTTTATTTTCTGAAGCAAAGAGAGCTGTAATATGGCTGATGAAATGGGCAGTCGACTTAGCCTCCAAATCCCTGAACCTAATGTGCTGGAATTCCAAAACAAAAAGGCATAAAAGGCTGAGATTACAATGCCATGGGATTTTCTCATAATTAAATAACCTATAACACCAAAGAAATCAAGTAGATTTTATATTCACAGCATTGTTTCTGGTCATAAAGACCGAAGCTGCTCTAATGGTGGTGGTCAGAAATAAACAATCACAGTGGGGCCCTGTTTGAATGCCAGGTTTTACTGCAGCTTAATGCATCAATATAATTTTCTTGCCATAAAAGCTCATAAAGGAAAGCCAGCCATGGGATGTGGCAATGAGGAAAAGAAGAGACAATTGTCTTTTAACCCACACATGGTGGCTCAGTTGTGTACCAAATTAGACTCAGAATGAGATTTCTCTCTCTCTTTTTTTTTGCAACTGTGTGTGTGTTATGCTCACTTTTGTTGGATTCGTTGATTTTCCCTGTGAGGCCCAGTGGGCTCACAGTCTGTGGGGAAGTGGTGTAGAGCAAGAAGGGAGAAGAAAGTTAACCTGCCAAAAAACAGCTGCCTGGCAAAATGACACAATTTCTCACTTTATGTAATGAGGGGAAGAAGAACGCATGGATATTGAGATGGAGGAAAATTAAAATAATCAGGACTTAATGTGCAAGGACTTGCAAACATTTCTGCCCCTATTACATTGAAGGCAAAATTAAAAAATAAAAAGGAAAAAAAAGTCAAGGCAGGCTTCTTACTACTTCCCCTTACAACATTAATATGATTAAGTCTCTTCAGTGGTGGGAAAAAAACAAAGGCACTCGAAATAATCTGTGGCAGTTGAGCCATGGTCTCGGAATATTAATTGCAGCTTGAGCTGCCAGAATTTCAGTTTCTTTAAGCAAGCAGCTCTAAAGCTTTTAATCATTTTTTTTTTTCGCCATTCCCTTGCTCTACTCTGTGTTGTCTGTGCCTGAATAATTCTGTTCTTATTAGCCCATTAGATATAAAAAGATATTTTTGTATTAACAGTTACAATGAGCATATATGCAAATCTTCAAGAGATGACTGATGGAATTTCAAAAGTTAGCTCTGTCTTATTCATGAACCGTTGAAAGGTTTTGATGTTAAAAACCACAAATGCAAACGTGTGTTTGGAGCATGAGATTGTGAATTAACTCAGAGGTGGTTCATGTGTAGTGAAATTGAGCATTTAATCAACACAGACTTCAAGTTACGACTATGTTAAGCAGTGCATTTACAGCAACTGGGCTCTGTGCACAGCTGAGACAATTACACTTCATATTTTACAATCCACTCAGTATCTTTGCAGGAAATGTCTAGGTGACGGTGGTTATGAAATTACTCTTGTGCAATCCTGTCTAAAGCAATAGCTTGTGCATTTATGATAAGGTGTTCCTCAGAAAAAGGCTAAATAATTATTTATATGTGTTTACGCTGTCATACTGCATATGAATGGTAATCACCATTCAAAGTGAAAAGGTTATTTTTTTTATTATTGTTTATTTTTTCTTCTCTCTTTTTCGAAAG
Organism: Zenarchopterus dispar; assembly: GCA_028564865.1. Taxonomy (NCBI): domain Eukaryota; kingdom Metazoa; phylum Chordata; class Actinopteri; order Beloniformes; family Zenarchopteridae; genus Zenarchopterus; species Zenarchopterus dispar. The sequence goes on from JAOWBL010032965.1 coordinate 23,136, forward strand.
CCTATCTCAGAGGTCACTGAGAAGTCACTTTTCCTTGAAATCAGTTTAGATATTCTAAAGAAACCCCAAACCCCTTTTTTCTCCAGTGTCATAACTTTAATGCTTTAGAACATGTACAGTATCCTCACAGTTGAGGGCCTGCAGGAGCTGGTGGTGGTTATGCAAGTTCAATGCTAATCACTGACAAATGTGTTGAAAGGGGCACAGGCAATAGCTGGCTGGCACTGAGCCTGCTAATTGGAAGCCGTACAGTTGTGGTCGTTACTTACCTGAGATTCCCATCGACAAAGGGATCCTTCAATAAGGGCGGTCGGAGCAGGCATCCGGATACCCCAATCGATGACTGCCATCTTTTATGCTGCGGGTGGGCAGGGCCCGTGGCGACCAAGACCGTGAGAATGAAATTATGGCTATTTGCACGCAACAGAGTAATGGGAGGAGGTGTTTTGAGAGAGATGGACACCGAGGAAAGCACCTCCTGGAAAAATCAATGCTAATGACTGGTGAGTGCTGCAGACACACTGATACAGACTGGAGTGCACATGCTCACATACACCAATGTCAAAGACACGTTTTTTAATTATACCCATCCTTGATAGTTAAGGGCACTTACCCACACACACACACCTCCATCATTTTAATCCTTCTGATGCAAGCGTAAACATGTAGAGCTGTTTGGTCTGTGAGGGTTCAGTGTAAATGACTGACATCCAATTAAAACACTGTTAAGGAAGCTGTAGTGATTACTGTCACTGGAGCTCATCGATTAATGATGAGTTCAGGTGTCTCATTATGCTGCAAAGTACCTTGGCCTATTTTTATATTTCTATCCTTTATATGTTACATCTTCCTAAAATTACATGGCATAGCATTGGCCCCTACAGCCTCTGACTTATATCCCTCTGGTGGCAATATATGGACATGAAGAAAAGGAAGACTTAAGTAAGAAGGGGGAATTATGCCCCATTTCTCAACTGGTGCAGAGGCCAGTAAGTATAGCGGATCATTGTGTTACTTAATTCCAGAGAGAAAGATCAGGTAGCTGTGAGCAGGTGTGTTGCTCTTTTGCAGCGCAGTCTCTTAAGAGTGAAGATGAGCCACAGCAAAGAAACAACAGGGGGAATGGAGGCAGCACAGTCTTATTTAGCGCTTTGTTCCATATTGAAGAAAGTATAGGCGGAGAGCATAGAAAATCCAACTTTCCCCATACATTTGTTCATTTTTTTTAGGGGGGTTCTCATTAAATTTACAAACAGAGATTGTCAGCAGGTGCTATGCCAAATCTGTAGAGTCCAATTGGCCCAACTGATTCAATTTCTCTGCCAACTGACTACCAAGGCTCTGCTGTTTCAATGTCTGTGCGAGAAAAATTCTCTGCACAAGTAATGAAGTTCAGGCAGTGTTCAAATGTTTAACACCTGCATTCATTATGTATATAGTAAGGAGGATTCATGGACAAATTCTCAGGTCAAGTGTAGCAAAGATAATACTTGGAGAGTCGGACTAAAGCAGGTGCAAACTTGACAGAAGTGTTAATGCACTTTCACTTCCATTTGCATCATGAACAGACCCAGAAGTAAAACTCCCCGCATTAGTTTGCAGACGTGGCATTGATTTAAGAATACTAATGTTCCTACCCAGCCAGTATTTATGTGAGGAGGCCCATTCGAGATGTAAATGGAGTGAAACGTGGAGCCCCATGTGGGATGGTCCATGGGGTCCCGTGTGAATTGCTTGAAGTGGCCAAGCTCCGGTACGTAGGGTACTCATCTGTAACTCACACATCCTTTCATATAAACATGAATTTCAGAGTCTTCCTATATATAAATTAGTCTCAAAATGAGATACTCTGGAACTGCCTACATAGTTATTTTCATCTATTATTAGAGTGCAGTCAGTAAATTACCTGATATACTTCTCAATTAGGAAACATCATTTTGTTCTGGTGCACTAAATGGCAGTTTTCACCCTCTGAGAGTGCAAACCTCATACTTTTAATGCATTCAATCAGTTCAATAAATTTGGTGTGTATCTGTCACTGTTTACACTCTATATTTATTTCTTATTAAACAAAGGCACATTTGTGTGCCTAGAAACTATGAGTTTTTACTTTCAAATAAATTCGGTTCCAGCGAGCTCGTGCAAGCAGACACGGGCTGGCAGCTGAGATGGCAAACACAAAGCCAGCTGGATGCAACAGCAGAGAGCCAAAAAAGCTTTGAGCGGAGTGATTTTTCTTTACTGTGTTCCCCACTGTTTTTGATATTGAGAAAATGTATGAACTACAGGCCACAGACAGGGTGAGAATAACGCTTAACAAAGGGCACAGAAATGAAATTATTCAATGTTTGTGTGCTTGTGAGTGTATTTCTTTGAATGTTATTGTAATAATAATGTTTGGGGTGGACTGCACCTTGACTGCCTGCTGCTGATCACGGGGCAAAGGCAAAAATACCTCCACTGTCAATCAACAGACAAAATTAATGGTATTTGTTTGTCATTTGGACATCTGCATTTCAGTTGAATCATATTTTAATTTATGTGGAAGCAACAACTTTAAAAAAGGAGGAATCAAAGACAAGGAAGGCATTCCTTCCTTTCTGTTTCTAAGTGCTATTATTGGGACACCAAGAAGCACACAATTACACAACCCCTCCTTAAAGTATTAGCACTCATTAAATCTGAAAAACACACCAAAAAAATGGGGGGTTTTTTGGCGTAACTGAGTAAATATTTAATCAATTCACTGCCAGTGAGTGAAAGGAAATGAAAACATGTTAGCCCTTGTTATGAGCTTGGTGCAGACATGGGAGAACAGAGAACAAAAAGAATACACCCACAAATCAGATACATCAAAACCAGTGACAGGTGGAGTGAATACATTTGATTATTTCACCACACTGGCACCTGTCAAGAAGTGGGACTTAATCAGGCATTTAGGGAACAGTCGGTTGTCAAGGATAACATGTTGAAAGCAGGAAAAATGTGCAAGCCTGCAGATCTGAGAGCTTTTGATCAAGACATATTTGCAGCGGGAAGATCACAGGGTCAGATCAGGTCCAAAAGTGGAAGTCTTGTGCTCCGTTCACAGTTTATAGTGGTTAACACCTGTCTAAAATTGGTCCAGAAAGGGCAGCCAATGACGAGTCACTGACTTATGACTGCCCAAGGCTCCCTGATGCAAGCAGAAATTCATTATCAGTGTTGAGATGGCGGTTGTTCAAGAGAAGGCAAAAAGGGCAGCATGGATGAAGCAGTGTGGACCTTTGAGAAATGGTCGGATGAAAAAGCATTCAGCCAGATTTTAGCGCTTCTTTCAGCTGGATCATGTAATTTATCATACTGGGGAAAAAAATGATTGGTTTGAGGAACGTGTTTAAGGAATCGACTTAGTCTCCAAATCCCGTAACCTGGTGTGCCAGGTGGTCGGGTACACAGAACCATCTGGGAAGTTGTCTGTGGAAAAGGTCATGCACTTTCAAAAAAAAAAAAAAAACTTGGCAGCTGATCGAATGAATTATCTGTTTATCAAAACTACTCCCCAAGGCTCAGCCTGATCAAGCATCTGTAGGATGCGTAGTGGAGTAAAATTTAGATTTCCTGAGGTCTGACTTTGCAACTTGCAAATTTATATGACTTAACTGTTTGATACCACAGGACCCCTTTAAAGGTCACATGGAGTCTGTGTTCAACCAGCTGTTTTAGGAGCCCATGTGGGGCCTGAACAATAAAAGGCAGGTTGTTTTATTGTGGCTGATTCCAGTGTTTCAGTACAAAGAAGAATATCTAAATGGCTTTTACAATAAAATGCAGCAGCAGGCTGAGAAATGAAGACTGGCATGGTCACTTGCTGGCTCTTCCTGGTCTATAAGTCCCCATGTAATTGAGGGGGGAGTGAAATCCGGTGACATGCTTCCTCTGAGTTACAACATTCAACTTTACACAATTTCTCTTGGACTTGCATGTTACAAAGCTTCATGGTAACAGGTCAGTGTTCTTGTTCTTTTGTTCTGTTAGGAACAGTTCACAAAGTAAAAACGTACCCTAAGCCACCAAGTCTTCCATAATAAGTAACTGAATCTAAACTGTTTCTGCAAATTCTACAATAAGATGGATCAAGCTTTCAAGTTTATTTTTTTTTTGTTTTGGCTTCATTTTCAATTTTCATCTGAAATATTAATAAACATTTCCACAGTTAAAACTCAACTCTGAAAGGGGAGCATTAAAAATCTGATAATGTGGCTACTATTTTGTCAGATGTGATGAGAGTGATGTGATGTTACACTTTTATTTTACAGATACACACACACACACACATATGTATATACACACACACACACATATATTATATATATATATATATATATATATATATATATATATATATATATATATATACACACGCACACACACACGTGCATACACATATGTGTAAGTGCACACATAGACAAATGTGTGTGTGTATACACATATGAGCAACCAAAGGGGTGCCTAAGACTTTTGCTCCATACTGTTTGTACTAAAAAGCCATGGAGGGTCTTTCTAGTAAGTGACCACAATCTCATGTTTATAAATAAATAAATATATAATAATCATAGAAGCAGTTCTGACTAAGCTTCCCACCCTCAGCAGCTGTTTTGTTCTTGTGTTTCTTTTCATTAACTTCTCATCTGAAGCAGGCTTCTGTTTTTGCAGAACTGATTATTTGACAGTGGGAGTCTTTAATTACAGCTTTCTACAAATACTCCTAAAATAACAGTTTTTGTTTTCAAAATTATCTATTTATAATGTGTAGGTAGGCAGTTAACTGACAAAGCCAAGTTGTGTTTGTTGGGATGCAAGATGTAAATCAATGCTCCATATGTAATTTATAGCTCCAAAGCTCTCGGTAAGTTTGATTACCGCTTGTGCAGATATAGTAACAGAAATAAACATTTTACTTTGCTTAAGCAACTTACTCACACAAAATCCATAATTTACCTTTGGCCATAATTGAAAAAATGCCTCCCGAATTTTTATAAAACATATATATTTAATTAGGCTAAGCAGAATCTAACTACTGGATCTGCAGAGCAAACAGTGTAATAAAGTTAAAATGTTGTTGAAGTCCTCCTTTAGCAAAACAGAAAGTTAATTTCATACACTATGATTATACTACAGTTTGAATACAACCACAAAAAATAAAGATATTTTCAATACTTTCAACAAAAATTCCAAGTAGAAAAACTTTTTATAGAATGCAGCACAGCAACTGGAAAGTTTGTTCAGTTTTATAACACAGTAGTAATATTGGAAATAGGTATATTAGCTGCAGACTGCAACTGGGAATAAGAAGGAACACTGGTCTCTTGTGCAGTGCCATCTTTGAATTATTTTTGGTGTTGTAACATTTTTTTTATTCATAAAAGCTGCCTTTTCAAAACAAAGAGCATAAAAGTTTTTATGAAGAAGATGAGGAAGTTTTATTTTACTAACATTTTACATTCAGACATTTCTGCAGAATTGCTGATTTCAAAAGAGTTTGACTTTCTGTTCCTAAATGATTACATGAGTGAAAAAGTAAGATCCATGTGCAAGTGGAGGACAGACTTGTGTGTATTTCATTTGTATGAGAATGCAAGCCACCAATCTTGTTTTTTGTTTTGTTTTCAAATAATGTCTTAATTTATTGACTACCTTATCATTAAGACCACCATAATTATCAGTTCAAAAGCAACATGCTTCAGCTTCAGTGTTTGGATAATAGCCAACAACTTGTCAATAAAAATGATTTTCATTGACAGGGTTTTCATTTCATTTAAGATTATCTCATAGTGCAGATGCAGTTCTGCACCTATTACCTCTGGATAAGGATAGATCCATATATTGTCAGTACATATCTTAGGAAACTTGTCCTCTGCTTTTAACCCATCACTAGTTAGACTAGGAGCAGTGGGCTGCTGAAGCGCCCGGGGAGCAGTT
>JAOWBL010032976.1:4001-29089 GCA_028564865.1 Zenarchopterus dispar
TTTTTTTTTTTGTTATTTAAGTGTTACTGTGGTGGATCTAGGATGGGATGAACTTGAACAACACTGAATATGACTGCATATCGTGATAGTAATGGGTTTTAATGTGATGACATTTGTCCAGACAGGAGTTGGGCTCTCTCAACTACTGTTTGGCAGGACAACTAAAATGTGAAAGGAAAATGCAAACAATATGTCAAAGGTTTTCATTTAATCCATTGCAGCTAATATTCAAAAATGCTTAAACTGATGAGCTACCACTCGGTGGTTGTGGGTAAATTATCAGCTGTAAAACAGAAGAAGCGGAATCAATCATGAACATATGCTTTGCCTTCTATTAATATATTATAGATCTCTTGATATAAGGGCATCCATTAATTTGACAGATACCTAGACTCAGCCATACATCATTCATCATTACTACAGCACTTTTAAAGTTTCATTGAGTACAGATATAAATGTAGCATAACAATTCACTAGATCCTCAGTACTATTTTGTAAATGCACGGTGGGTCTGTTTGTCTTATTTCCACATTAAACATTCATTAGACTACTTGAAGCTTGAGTTGCTTTGACTTTACTAAGGTTTGATGGTAACATCTGCACTCTGCTGTGATGAGCTCAAGTCAACTTCCGGATGCACTTTTGTTGTAAGCGTGAGTGTTTGAAGAAGACTTGCTGTCTTTGATTTGTGCACATGCATGCATGATTGTGTTTTGTTTTAATGCTATGTAGAGTCCTTTGTTAATGTCTATGAGTAAAGTTAAAATACAATTTTTATTACACATATATTGTACACAAACATCTACATTAGTTTAGCCTCATGCACTCTACTTTTTTTTTTGCATAATATACACTTATTGTTACACTGATTTTGTTGACTGACATAAACAATTTCATTTTAAAGTAGTTTACTTTAGCACATTTAGTGCTCTTTTTTATTGAAAAATTTGAATTTCAGAACCAAAGTCAGTACCGCTTTTATCTGACATGTGCTGTGGTTCAGTCATGCAGCTGCCTCTGGTAAAGTAGAGCTGACATGAATAGACACAGCTTCATTTTTCAAGGAATTATTCACCGCCTCATTGCTGGAGTTTGCTCCATCTGTTCTCCTGTCAAGGAGGATACCGTAAGCAGTTACAGCCATTCTTCTCACAGTGCATTTGTTGCATGCTGGAACTGCTTATATTGGAGGGAATGTTTTTTTTTTCTTTTTTGTCTTACAACCTCTTTAAATGTGAAATTGGAAGATGTGTTAAGTTATTCTTAAGACTTATCACTGTGATAGATTTTCTTGATCTTCAGAGGGTATTCTTTGTTGTCAGAGAGCTAGAGTTGAAAATATACTGTTTGGTTTGTTGGTTGGAACCCAATGGTACGTCTAAGACAAAGTCCAAAGAGTGAGTTTTGATGTTTTACGGCTGCCTTTGAAGAGGACCGCTGATGGTTCTTGATCTTAGAGATCTGGTCTTTAGTTCACTCATAATAGTTTTTACTACTTTGAAATAGTTTATGTATACTCAAAAGCAACAACATTTTTTCACATTATGTTTTGTCTTCCACTGTATATATTTTACATTTTTGAGGCACAGAAGTGTTTCTTATTCAAACAAATATAACACAGCCAGTTAAAAGAGAGAGAGCTAAAATAGTTGCTTCTCTAAATACATATTACATAGTGCTATTTATATAGATGTTAAAAGATTTATGAATCAGACAGAATACAAGTCATCACTTCAGGTAATCAACTATTTCAGGAGAGAATACAAAATGTAATTCCCGTAAACATGGAATATTTCAGAAACAGAAGTGTGACTTCAGCAGCACAATAATGTTTAGACATTAACAGTTATAGTTGATATGCAATTTAAACTTGCTCAAAGTTTATTTAAAGTAAAATATCTTTAAATGAAAAGTGATATTTATATGGTTGTTGTTGTTGTCAATGTAATCCCAAGTAATTTAAATGTTGTCAGCAGAAGATGTTAATCTATCCATGTTAACATCTGGAACAAAAATACGGAAATTCTGAGGATATTCTGAGTCCATAGTTTTATAACTCAGCTTTTTTCAGGTGAAAATAATTTGTTGCAACAAGGATGGAAAAGTATCAGTGTCATGACATATTGTGTGCCATGCACTGTGAAGAAATGAAACCCTGCTCTTTATTTTACCCTAATTATCCAACACTTCATTTTAACAATGTAAAGAGATCCATGAATGAAAAAAATGTACATGCAAAATATGCAAAGCTATAAAATTACATGAAAACATGCTGGTTGTTTCAGCTAAAAATAACGTAGATCAGGTGATTAATTAAACCAATAGAGGGTTTATTTCATGTTGCAGGGGCAAGGAAAAACAGAAAAAGATAAATGGTAAATGGACTGTACTTGGAAAGGGTTTTTCTTGCCTTTGTATCCATTGAAAGCACTTTAAAACTGCAATCCACAATTATCCATTTACACACATGTTCAAAAAAGAAAAAAGAAAAGAAAAATGAAATATACTGTAAAAGGATACAACTTTTCATCTGTAGGTATTTGTTTCATATATTATGCTGTGCAATTGAAGCTAATTTCTTTCTCAAGTCAAACATTGCTAATTTTAAGGAAAACATACTGTTTTATAAATCTTCAATCTTCCTGTTAAAGTCTCAGTGCCTGCTTTATTTCTGTATTCTTTTTTTCTTTATCAGACAAGTTACCTAAATGAGCAGGGAAGCAGACTAACATATGGGGATAGAGAAACTCACCGAAACACTATAAGCATGAATGAACCAAGGTTTGTGTCTTATGTCTGTGTCAGCTGGATGCTGCACATGCCAACTGCTGTGAGGCCAATTTATTTTGCCCTGTTTAGGAAGCCAGAGAATCTTTCTAACCATATTACTGTTTTTCAGAATGCTTCTTCCACTGTATTTCTCTGTTTCTATCTCTGGCTCTGTCTGCCACTATAGAGACAGAGAGTGGGGCCATCACTCATTACCTACCCTAGGTGTATTTGCATATGTGTGCTGCATTCATTTATATGTAACCAAATTAAGCTTTGAGTAATACTTATGTCTCACTATGTCATGGAACAATCACTGCTAAAGTCAAGACAAGCAGATTTTACAGATCTGCTGTTGCCTTTGAGACTGATTCCAAGAAAATACCATCCATGCATTCATCCCTCCAATAATTTCGACTTATCCAGAATCAGGTTGTTGGGGGCAGCAGCCTAAGCCTAAGGCCCAGATCTCCTTCTTCCTGGCCTTCTCTTCCTGCTGCTCAAAGAAGATGTTGAGGTATTCTCTTGTCAGCTGAGAATTTTTGTTTCTTCAAAATGTCTTTGGTTAGTCTCTGAGCTTTCGCCCTGCTGGAAATGCCTATAACACTTCACCTGGGAGGCATCCAGGAAGTATTCTTACCATCTGCCTGAATCGCTTCAGTTGGCTTGTCTTGATGTGGAGGAGGAGTGGCTCTACTTCAAGTCCCTCTTGTATGATTTAACGTCTCACCCTATTTATGTCTATGTGAGAGCCCAGCAGAGGAAAATGATTTCAGCTGCTAGTATTTCAGTATTTGGTTAGGAATATAGTTTGATTGGAAACAGAGAGTCTTACATTTTTGCGTAATTCTCTGTTCACCACAAATATAGCATTACATCAATTCCAAAACACATGAGCACCATAACACATATTTGCATGCACAGATATTGACTGCATGTGCACAAACTGTGTCCGGCACATGCAAATTCAACAACTGAGAGGGCAAAGTTAACAGTCAAGAGCAAAAACAAAAGTGTTGCAAGCACACAAAACTGCCAGTGGGAGGATCTCAGGAAGTAGCTGTAACTAAGATCTGAGGATGCCTCCTGAGAATGTCTACGCCCACACCTGAACAACCTTGCCAGCACTGTGAGGATCATGTTTTTTTACTTCTCCAGCCCGGTCAACACCACCATGCCAACTGCTGGGATGACAAAATATGCAGGTGGATAACCCCGATATGTCCTGGATTGTTGATTACCTGACTGGCAGACCACAGTATGTGCACCTGGTGCACTGTATATCAGACATATTGATCAGCAGTACCATGGCTCTGCAGGGAACCATCCTCTCTCCCTTCTTCATCACCCTGTTCACCACAGACTTCAGCCACTGTACAAAGACCTGCCACCTTCAGAAGTTTCCTGGGATGTATTAGTAAGGGGATGAGACTGAGGTGTGATAAACAACTTTGTCCATTGGTGTGAATGGAACCATCTGTAGCTTGATGTAGCACGAACCAAAGAACTGGTGTATATGAGTAAGACTAAGACTCTGTGATACTGCTTCCCACCCATGGGACCAATGTGGACATTGTGGAGTACAAGTACCCAAGGGTGTATCAGAACATTAAAGTGGACTGGGCCAAAAACCCTTTTGGCCAGAGTTGTCTCTATTTTCTGAGGAGGCTCAGATCCTTCAACATGTGCCAGTTGATGCTCAGGATGTTTAATGAGTCTATGGTGACCAGAAGTATCTGCTATTGTGTGCTAGGGCAGCAGCCTGAGGCTGAAGGATGACGACAGACTCAGTTGGTTATCAACAAAGCCAGCCATGTTGTGGCTTTTTGGAGCTGGATTCTCTGACAGTGGCGTCAGAAAGGAGAATGTTGTCCAAGATAAGGACAATATTGGAAAAGGCTTCTCATCATGATATGCTGGTGAGCCATAGTTCTGTGACAAATTGGACAGTTCATTGTAATACTGTTGTTTCACAGCTAAGATCCCTCTTTCTCCTGGTGGGGGTCTTTCTGTGTGGAGTCTGCATGTTCTTCTTGAGCTTCTGGTAATACTATAAAAGAAACTCTCCATGATTCATTTCCTCTCATGATCTTGTAGTTCTTCACATCAGCGCCTTACCTACAGGAGAGGACCCTGAAGCTCATCCAGTTTGTCCAAGATGAGAGCATCATTCAGGTCCTTGTTCGCTGAAAACAAATTAAGTTTTATTTAAATCCACTTTTCTGCATATTTGCAGTCATGAAGAATGTCCTGTGGAAAAGAGAAAACGAGAAAAACATCATATACAATCATTTCTACACTAATACTGTTTAAGAGACAGATGCAGTAAAACTGTCTTCTTCAAGACTTCAGCCTTCTGCTCTCCTTTGTTTAGGCACAAAAATAAAATGATCCAGTTTTAACTTTCAGAGACAAACAAAATGGGGCTAGTTCTCATGCTGACACAACATTAAGCACATCAAGTGGTGCTTCTCCAGGAGAGGTCCTCAGTAAGATACACACCCAGAAACTTGGTGCTGCTCACTCTCTCTACAGCAGCACCATTGATGGTCAGTGGAAGGTCCTGGGTGGAGGCTCTCTGGAAGTCAACAACAATCTCTTTGGTCTTCTCCACATTGAGAGACAGATTGTTGTCTCTCCACCGCATGACCAGTTGGCTCACCTCATCCCTGTAGTTTGACTCATCGTTCTTGTTGATGAGCCCCACCACAGTCGTGTTGTCCACAACTTGACAAAGTGGTTGCTGTTATGTGTTGGTGTGCAGTCATGGGTCAGCAGGATGAAGAATAGGGGGCTGGGAACGCATCGTTGGGGGACCCCAGTATTCAGAGTGATTGTGCTGGATGCATTGCTCACTGACCCGAACTACCTCTGGTCTCCTGGTCAGGAAATCCAGCAACCAGTTGCACAGTGAGGGGTTGAGTCCAAAAGGCATGTTTCTGTATCAGCTGCTGAAGGATGATTGTGTTAAACGTTGAACTGAAGTCCAAGAACAACACCCTCATGTATGACTCCTTGGTGTCCAGGTGGGTGAGAGCTGAGTGGAGGGTGGTGGAGATTGGATCCTCACTGGACTGGTTGGCCTGATATGCAGACTGGTAGGGATCCAGGGAAGGAGGGAGGACAGTCCTTAAGTACATGACCAGGAATGTTCTCAGGTCCTGCAGCCTTGTCAGTGTTGACCCTGGAGAGCGATCTCCTCACACTGGCTGAAGACAGGGGCAGCATCTGGCCACCTGGAGGGGGTGGTGTCTTCTATGCAGGAGTACTGTTTTCAGAGCTTTAAACTGCTCCAGTAGGTAGTTGACAGGATTTTGTCTTTTCTTTTCATGGATTATGTGGTCCTACAACTGAAGATTGTCAACATCAAATCGCATCCCTTTCACCTTTTGACAGTAACGAGAAATTCTCTTCATTAAATGGATGGAATATATCTCGCACCTGGCATGAATCTTATTTACTGCAGACAATATGGACTGAATTTCTGCTCAATTTGTGACCAGATCTGGCCAAAACACCCTTACTAACAAATGCAGTACCCCATCCTTCTGGAGCAGCCTTGACAGGATACCCCAAGGGGCATGGTTTAATGCTTTCTCTAAGTCCACAAAGCCCATGTGAACCAGTTACAATCACCTGGACCTTGATAAGGGTATGAAGCTGATCCAGCATTACACAGCTTAGACAGACTCCACATTGTTCCTACTGACTCTGAGGTCTGAATATCGATCACTCTCTTCTCCAACATGCCTGCAGGGAACCTACCAAAAAGGCTGAGCGTGTAATGTTCTTGTATTTGGACCCCCTCGCCCCTCAAAAAAAAAAAAAATCATAAAAAGGGGAATCGCCACCATCTGTCTGTCAGTCCAGAGGATCTGCCCTTGAATGTCCATGTGATGCTGTATGGACATTCATTCAACCAAGACAGGTCCCCAACTTCCAGAGCCTTGAGGGACTGAGGATAGACCTTATTCATCCCCTCAGCCCTGCAGTCATGCTTGCTGTCCTTGCAATATCTATAGGAACATCACTACATCTGACCTGTTTTTTTCTGAAGTACATGCGCATGCATTTTTACTTATCTTGTCAGAATAGTCCTCTTAACTGGATGTTGTGGGCAGTAAAAGAGCTTTTTGGGGCTCTTAACTGCCCACACTTTTTTATGTCTGTGTTGCAAAGAAAAACCAGAGGCGCTTGCCCATATATGATATGCAATGACTTTCTGATGTAAATAATGTATTTTGGTACACTAGCAGTAAATAATGAATGATTACACCTGGTAGGTGTATTTTCTAAAGGTGACATATTGTGTTTCTTTTTTTCCACAAGTTAAAACAATTTCCTGGGGTTTGATGGAATGTCAGTAACATGTTTTCAAAGTTCTAGAGTCAAATAAATTGCCTTCTGTTAACCATGTCTTGGCACCTTTGTGTGTGACACCTGATTTTATGGGGTTAAAGTGAGTGATTTAGAGTGAGTCATTCCACTTCCTCCTCAGGGTGGTCCTTATTTGAAATTCCTGTTGGTCCTTTTTTGCCACCGACTTTTGCAGGATAAGAAATACAGAATAATCTGAAATTTGGAGAGGATTATGACAGAGAAACTGGATAATCCCACTCAGAAGTAGGTCTGTATTGTCATAGAATCTTGTAAATCTTAACTACGTAGTGAATAACTGAAAATATGTTTTTTATTGAGTAGTTCAGAGTTAATTTAGCAATATCTTCTGACTTAGGTGTCCCACAAACAGGTTGATCTATGTTAGAGTACTGACACCCAAGTATATGCTCTCAAGAACAGAATTATACCTCTTTTTCAAATTAGATCTCAATCTTTTTTATTTTTTTAAATAATGAAGCATTCTTATTGCAGCTTTACATCTTTAATGGAGGAAAATAATATTTTCCCCACTGTCTGGCAATGCCTTACATTATATGACAGTGGATATAATGTTTGCTACGGTCCATACAACTTTGATGGGACACTTGAAACTAGTAGAGGTATGAATCATAAACACTCAAAATTAGGAAAAGAAAGCATTAAAGAAAATAAGAGTTAAATGTTATGTTTCTTCTGCAAGACAAATATTTAAAGTCTATTATTCATTTGCTAAGGTAGTAGAATATGACAAAGAACAAATTTACACAAAATTAAATGCTTTGTTTTGCACTCTGAACTGAAAATGGTTAAAGAACTCCACCACCAACAAACGCTGAGGGGGTGCGCTGGTTTCTTTGTTTATTATTGGGTCAAAGACGAGGATTTACTTTTTAGTCGACTTCGCCAGCATGGTCAAGTCCAAATACTGCATATCCTGAGCTTAGATTTAAATGTTACATTTGGTGTCTCAAATTTTGTATTTGTCTCAATATTTCATCAATTTCCAAAACAATCAGAAGCAACATATATTGTCTTTCCTTCTTTCTGAAAACTTGAAGTCAATCTTCTGGATTGTATAAGTAGAATTGGACTTGTGATGCAGCTTTTCTTAACAGTGCAGAAGGGTGTAATAAGCAGGCCAGGAAGCCAACTGGAGCACACACACTTTAGTTTAGTTGTTGTAAGGTAGATATTTTAGTTTAGCTGAGCTCATGCAAATGTATGATCCTAACCAACATCACACTCATTCTCATCAAATCTGCCATTCCACCTTCAATTCTAATGCTGCCACAGAAACAAAATTTGAGCAATATCAGGGTTACAAAGAGGACAGACGGAATCCAAAGAAGTGGAACAGTTGATGAGCTGTTGCTAAATGACGGCAGCCCCCTGGGGGTCTCCCCCAGGCTCCCGGCTCCTTCAGCTGAGGCATGGCAGAGGAGCTGCAGAGTTCCCAGCCAACATCTACAGCAGGATCTCTTGTTTCAAATGTTGTTTTGTTGGTGACATCAGAAATGACTACTGGGTTGGCTCGTCAAGGACAATGCCACTGGTTCCCATTGGGAACTTTGATTTGATTTCCTTGCTTTTCAGATATCGAATGCTAAGTAGATAAAATGATGACAGCTAGCCATTGGGCATTCATACACCAATTGAAAGACTTTGCCCCGAATTATGCAAACATTTCTGTTTTATGTAAATGCAGCTTATGAGGTACAAAGGGGAAAAAAATTAGAACTCTTTTTGCAGACAAAATGCTAAAAAACTTTTTTTTTTTTTGCATTTAGTCTACTTCCATCTAGTGAGCACTCTGTGTTCATGTGTTTGAAAAATTAAAATTTAAACTAATTGTACACATTGCAAGGTTTAAAGAAATATTTCCCGTTCCACATGCTACTCTCTGGGACTTTACCCATTTTTGTGAAGTTATTTGGTGTTTATTCCGTTTTGGCAGCCCACCTCATAGCATCCACTGGGTTGTAAAGATACCAATTAATACTGAGATTGAGTC
Source organism: Zenarchopterus dispar (assembly GCA_028564865.1). Classification (NCBI taxonomy): domain Eukaryota; kingdom Metazoa; phylum Chordata; class Actinopteri; order Beloniformes; family Zenarchopteridae; genus Zenarchopterus; species Zenarchopterus dispar. The sequence goes on from JAOWBL010032976.1 coordinate 13,162, forward strand.
TTATAACTGGTGTATTTGACATCAAACATGTCATATGATGCTGCACACATGAGATACAGGGTTTATCTGCTGCTACATGATGCCATCTATATCAAGTAAGAACAATCTTAATCAGTCTTTACCTCAAATTACACCACTCACAGTAAAACAGCATTTCTTTTACTGACCATGAAGTCCACCCCTTTAGTCAAGTCACAGGACATGATTAGATTATGCAGTGTAACTTGTCTGTTTAATGAAACATTTCTGAGCTATTTGTGGTCATTAATTTCATAGATTTACTTGTTTAAAATCCTCCCTCTGCATACTATGATTCTCAGTGCACGCAGTGCATCTCTGTTTTCCTCTCTTTTCCCACTCTCTTTCCACCCATAGGCCTTTTTCAAAAAAGTCTCATCCATATTTCAGAGGCATTCCAAACTAAAATGTGTGTTATCAAAGTACACAGCATTCAGGCTAAATTTAACTACCGAGGATTTCTGGTCTGAGGTACATCACTGCTTGTGGGGAGGAAATACACAGAGAGAGAAAGAGACAAAGAGAGAGGTGGAGATAGAGGCACTTTACTGCAGTGCAAAATGTTTGTAACCTCACTGGAATAATGTTTAATCTAATACAACATTCTTTCCCCAGCATAATAGTTTTTCCTCTGACACAGTTATATATATATATATATATATATACATACTCTTAAGGACACATTACACTTGAAGTAGTAATGTCTCTTTACCTTTAAATCAGTCTCTTTTGTCGAGCCTCTTTCTACTATTTTATTATTTCCTTCTTCTGGTCTAACAATTTCATAAAACCGTTATAGCAGAAATGCCAATCGTCAATACATGTTATACATACATGAATGCATTTTTAAGGCTCTGACTACAATGTTTCCTTGAACACATAGCCACTGAATCAGAAAGTGTCTTAGATTGATTTTCAGGACAGTTTCCCCATTACCCTTGGAACTTTTTTCTGTAAAAGAATTTCATGTACCTTACTCTATTTTCTGTCAATCTACCACAGACAGAAAGACAGGCAAACGTGTATGTTTGTGTATGCAGGGCTTCGGTGCCTGTGGGTGGGGTGGAGGTGGAGGTTAATTTAAGATGACAGGAAAGAGAACAAAAGATTAGTACAATGAACAATGTTTTAATAATAATGGCATATACATACCAAATGAGTAAACTGAACAGAGTGAGGAAAGAACCCAGCGATTATTAACGGTTCTCCAGCATTATAGGCCAATAGCAGAATAACTAAAGGGAGAGTTCAAGGCACCTGAGCTAGCACATTTTATCAAAAAGGGAAACTTTAAGCCTACTCTTAAAAGTCAAATGGGTATCAGCATCCCAATGCTAACCAGGAGCTGCTTCCAAAAGAGAAAAGCCTGATAACTGAGAGCGTATGGAAATATATGGAAACTCTAGAAACAATAAGTCTGTAGTCTGAGAGTGAAGTGCTCTGTTGGGGTTATTTAGAACTATAAGTTCTTTTCATGATCGTCAAGTTGTAAGTTAAATGTTTTTCATGGAACTGGACTGTGCTAAAACCCACTAAAACCTCTGATTTGATGACTCTTTCTCCATGGATATTTTATATATTTACAGATGACAGTGTTCTTTGTCGGGCTGGTTCCAGTTTTGGTAGTTTTGATTAATCCTATCAACCAAAATGATCACTCTAATAAGCATCTGTTATGTTTTGAATGGTAAATACTATGAAAGTATCTTGCTTTCTGTGCTTGAGAGCAGATAAATGAGGTCCTGAAGTAGCTTTGATTTCAAAAACTCAACCCTGTCCCTTCTTTGGGGGTTGATTAAAAGTCTGTAAATATGTTCTTTGTTGCTTTGTTTAAACACCTCAGAGTCTGATGAGAGCATACAATTACCTGGCTTCCCCAACTGATCTCAGCCCAACATATCTTGTTGCATTTGTTGTGCTTTGTAAATGGGTTACACAAAATTGTAACACTGATTTCAAAAGAGACACACACCACAGAAGAAAAGGTTGGAGTGAGTGGCTCAGTAAAACTCTGCCATCAACAAAGGTTTAAAGGGAGTACTGAGACTGGCTCTGTTCTATTTTGACCAGTGCATGTCACAATAATTTAATTTCAATGCCACTTTCAACCATGCTCTAGCTACTTCTTGTATTGATTGACGTAACTCCCTACTCTCTGGTCTTTTCAAATTCATTAAAATACTTCAATTATTCCAGAACTCGGTTACCCACATTATCTCAAGAAAACCCTCCATCAATCATATCACTGCTGTCCTGTAGCAGCTTCACTGGCTTCCCATCAAATATCATATTGAATGCAATATTCTACTCAGACTATACACAGTCTCGCCCCAGACTCCCTATCTGAACTATTACACATCAACACACCACTTCAGAGTCTCAGGTTGTCATCTTCCATCCAGCACACAGCTTTCACTGCTCATATGGTCACCATGGGAATCAGATCCTCTGCCCCTTATCTCTGGAACTCTCTCCTACTTTACATCTATAAACAAATTGCATTATTTTTCTTATTAATACCAGATGGTCAAGCTCTGGTCCCTGTGGTGGTCTCATTATAATCCTGGATGTCTCCTCCTGCTGGAATGAAAAAAATCGGTGCATTGCAAAAACAAAAACTTGCATTTAAGAATACAATTCTTATAAATAAAAATGCTGAAGCCAATATATGTAACAGATATGAACAAATTTTTTTCTTGTCAATTTTCTTCAACTTATGGGTTTTATCTCACCTGACAACAGTCTACAGCTTCAAAACTTAAATGCTGGAAGTCCACCACAAATCTAGAAGCTGCTGAGGTGCTTTGACACATACACACTGATTTTTGTTTGCACTTTAAAAGTATAATTATATATGAGATTATTCTTGAAAAGGCCTCGCAGAAAAGTCAGCAACACTTTGTCACATTCATTTTTGTGAGTAATGATATGCTTTTGACAAATGTCCTCAAAATAACCTCAATAACAACCTCATAATGATGCAAATTTATGCTTTCAACAGCAAAACCATTGAGTCTTTCTGCTGAATAGAGATAGAGTATATATTTTAAAGCACAACAGAATGTTTCCGTGGCTATTAGTATTAGTTTCTGTGATAAAATGGTACAAAAAGACAAGTAAAGCTCAACTATTAGAAGAATAAAACAATATGGCTAATCAGCCCCTAATTCACTTCCATCATATTCTGATTCAGTTCATGTTTTAGATTCTTATATCACATTTCCATATTCCCCCATTTCTTTTAATGTCATATAGTCTGTTAAGACAAAATAATAATAAAAAGGTATCCTTTCAGGTATCACACTAATGGAAGGGAATATCCCTCCACTTTCTATTCACATTTTAATGTTATTTAGCATCTTGGAGGTCTGCTGGAACCTATCCTGGTTGTCATGGGGTGAAAGGCTCGATGCACCCTGGACCCTGGATGGTGGCCAGCCCACCGCATCAGTGAAATGAATACGTTGTCAGTAGGTTTAGCTGCAGTTCACTCTGTCACTAGAATTGAAGATGCCATCCTCTACTTGCGTCATGGGGCCCACTTTTTATGGACGAAGCCAGTAGCAGTGGCTTCTTTGATTTCTCTAGTGTGTTTAACATGACTCTGTCTGCACTGCTGTGTGAGAAACACCGGTGGAGGCCTCCACAGTCACCTGGGTTATTGACTACCTGACAAGAAGACTACAATTTGTGAAACTAAAGGACTGTGTCTGTTAGCAAGTGGTCAGCAGCACACGAGGACTGCAGGGGATTGGACTCTCACCATTTTTTTCCATTCTGTACACCTCACAAGTTTAGTACAACACCTTCCCACCTCTGTAACCCCACAATTATGGGGTCATGTATCTCAAGTAACTCTGCAGATGTGGGGCACATGAATGGCGGAGGCAGTGCACCAGTTACTGGTGCACTTCTTTGTGGCATGTGGCAAGAACCGTATCTTGAAAGTGAATAAGACAAAGGAAATTATTGTGGATTTTAGGAGGACCAGGAATAAGCCCGTAGAATGGTGCAGGACTACCAATATCTTGGTGTTCACTTGGACATCAATACTGTCCTTAGGAAGAGACAGAGTAGACTGTGCTTCTTGGAGAGGGTTAGGTCTTTCAGTGTTTGCAGCAGGAACCTGCATATTTCCTGTACGTCTGTGGATAGTTCAATTTTATCTTTAGTCATCAACATCAGAGCCAGAGACCCAAAGAAACTGAACAAACTAATAAAGAAGGCTCTGATCTTAAAACTCCCCTGACGCCCCGCAAACTGATTGTTCAATGCATACAGGACACATAATAACAATAATAATAAAAATAATATTAATAATAATACTGATGGAATTCAGCTGAATAAATTTCAGTTGCATTTTTTTTTCATTAGAATTTCATAAAAAGATTACCTAAAAATGAGGCAACAACAGACTTTGATGAACATTAATGCATAATACAATTTATATAATATAATTATTTAACACAAGCAAAGTGAAGATTTTTTCACTAATTAACAATTTGTTGGCAGTCATGATTTCTAATAAAAAAAAAGAATTAAAATAATCAGAAAAAAAGATGACATGAACAAATAATTATTTCACAAAGTCATTTTACAAAGGTGGGAGCACAGAGTTGCCCTAGCTTGCTCTGAGACGGGAGTTTGTTTGTCCAATCTTCAATGAACTGTAATCTAAGTCATCTCAGATAAATAGTTATTGGTGTTATGTCGTATATAATTCCTTGGTATTCACTAGTTTCTTGTTCCCATAAGGTCACTCTTTTGTTTTGGTGTTAGACCAGCCTTACTAGGGCTGTGAGTAAGGAACAGCACAGGGACACGTTCTTCTTAACTTGAGAACATAATATTGTCCAGCTCGTTGCGAGGAATAGGTTAGCAGTTTCTTTTTATTCTTTTTGGGGTTTTTTCTCTCTAACCACCCTCAACATAACTGTAGTACCTTAACTAAGTGTCTTAAAGGAATATCACTCTGCCAAACAGTAACAATGAGCAACCTTAAAAGCACAGTGCACCATATCCGATAAAACCTTTTTAAATGAATAATTAATGACTCAAAATATAAAAGTAAATGATATGACATTAAATTAAACCATACAATTAGCTCAACCATTAAATCCAAATATAATAAATGATCTCAACCTGTATAAGTCTAAAGATGAATGAAATGTAGTTCGCAAGAATAAATCTCATCTTACATTACATCTACTACTGTGGAAGACAGCATGTTGCACCATGAGTGAAACTATTTGCAAGTAGCATGTCTCACAAAGACAGTGTGAAATGTGCAAAAAAAAAAAACAAAAAAAAAACAGGAAAAAAAGTGTCAGACGCTGCAGTGAAAGCTGAGGTTATACTTATCTGTCAGCAATTCCTATCCAGACTGCTACTCACAGTAGATTGTTGCAGTTTTAACACAAGTAGCAGGATTTTTATTAAGATGAAAAATGTTTTTTATTTCTAATTATAATCTTTTTTATATTAGTATTGATTAAGATTGACATTTAAATTAAAAAAGGCCAAATGACAACTACCCATGATGGTATATTATTAGTGTTTTTTTTCCCCTTATACAACGTAAAATCCCTTTTTTTTCTTTGAGGTTCTGTTGTCATTCATTTAGAAAAATACAGGATCCTGTTTCGTACTCAAGCCTAAACCCAGTTAAGATAAAATAATAATTAAAAAAGTGCACACTCAGTGACAAAGTGACCTTGATGGGATTCAGCCAACAGCATGCTTTAATATCTCTTGATTTGAAAGTTGAGATATTCATTTTCGGACAACCAACTGGTCTAAATCTAACATTCAGACATTGCAGCTTCTGTAGCTAGAGCTGACAGCACAGAGGTCAAGCGGTTCCTCCAGGAAACATGCAAAAGCTGGGTAGGGTTGGCACCGTTTTACCAAAATCAGAGCAGATTCGGAAAACCTCACCCTGAGTCAGTAATCTATGTAGATTGGGATTGGTTATGAGAATGTATTTGACATGAAAACTCTTTGCTAATCTTAAAAAAAATAATTAGGTTGTTCTAAGGAATTAATTTGATGCAGGGATCTATTATAGTTAATCCACATAATCCTATTTGAGGCAAACTGCAATATCCGGCATTGCACAGCACACACAGAATATGTCAGTTGGTTGGAATACTTTTTACTCTATGTGCATTTGAAGGTTGTTTGATTTCATCATAAATAATCTCTGCTTGCCCTGGAAAGGTAGGGACAAGATTAAGCACGTTTCTTAGAACGATAAAGAATGACTTTTGGACAACTTGATCTCAGTTGTGGAAGGATACGTCTATCTGGGATCAAGTTTTTTTTTGTTTTCCTCTGGATGCACAGATAAAACCTATAGAGCATGTTAACATTTATATGTCTTGATGTGTTTTTATAGGTATTAAATTTAATTCTTTTACTTTTCTTTGTTCCCTTACATTCAACCTTTTATGTTTAAATTCAGTTGATGTGACCTAAAACTTTTTGTTTTTTTCAACTTTAAGTATTCTTCAATATAATTCAACCGCTGGTCTGGAAAAATAGTGCAGTCAAAAAGTTCATTATGTACACATACACACACACGCAAGCATGCAGACACAAGTTTAATTTGTTCACTGATGCCAAAGAAAAGCAGAAGCCCATGTTACACACCCTCAAACACACACGTCACACACACACATGCAGGTGCGTACAGTTGCCAAGAAGAAGGCTGATATAATAATTTACTTCTACTATCTCTGCTAGTCTCTGTCTTTCTCTCTCTGACACACACATACGAACATACACACACACAAACATACACACGCACACACACACACACACACAAAACCCAGTGGTCAAGTTAATTACATTAGACATCCATAAGATGCAGATGCTTCTGTCTCTCACACATCGATACCTCTGACAGAGAGGCAACCACAGAAAACAGAAAATAGACAGAAACAAAATAGTAAAACATGGATGAAAAAAAACATACTGGTTTACTTAACGAACTCAACCGTCATCTTTATTTACTGTGGGCAGAGTTGACAAACTTTGTTCATTCGTCGATTATCTCTGGACTGCAGCATACAGGGTATTTCATCATCTGTGACATTGTCTTCAGACAAAAACCAGCACATAATGAATAGACTGAAATCACTCACATAATCATCGATACTTAAGAGCAGGAAAGCTCTTTTACACCTGATGGAATCAAAAACTACTCATTTATTGCTGTAAACAAACTCTGTAGAGGATCCAGTCATCGATAGGTTAGGTCCTTCAAGAATGCTAAGTTGTCAGATTGAGTCAGATTTGCCCATCTACTAATGCGTGCAAAATGATTTCAACAGTAGATACTGAAAATGTGAAGAAATACAACTATTAACTATTATTTTATAAATAAATTCCAAAATGATTAAATAAATGAAAAACATTTACTATTAGGTTGTTATATTTTACCCCCAGTTTGTTATACAATAGATAGTAGTATCTATTGTATAACATATATACATATTTATAATTTAATAAGTAGTTTAGATGAATAAGCAACTTCTCTCTTGACAGCTGCTGCCATGAACCATACCCTTGGACATTGCCTCCAAGCTTTTGGTAGTTACCATAGCGTAGCATTTGCAGAAGCATATTACAAATGATGTTAACAAGGACTTTCATGTATTCTGAGCAAAAGGCAAACATCTGACTTGTGCATTGATGCTCATTTGGAACTCAGATTTGTTACAGTTCCTCGACTGGCCGATAGAAGCAGGCCACAAAAGCGAGTTAATCTCCATTAACTCCCATATTTAAATGTCAAGCTTTAGAGCAGAAATAAACATATTTACAGCCTGGTTCAAAAAATTGTTGTGGTCTCAGTGGTTTGATTTCATACTCATGACAACTCTGAGGGGGTGAATTTTTTTGTACCATGCCAGGAGACTTTATATCTAGCAATATATTTATTTCTAATATGATTGATTGACAATTATCTCAGAAAATGGCTAACCACTATCACTTCCTCTTCTTCATCTGTAATTGTCATGCTACAATGCTTAGTGTAGCAACCAGCCATTTGTACTAACCCAGCATCCGACTAATGTGACAATGATTTTTTGATTTAACCACCAAGAACATGTTTAAACACTAAATGTTGCAGTAAACTTTTGCCAACAGTTCTGGAGATATTTTGGCTAACGTTGATTGACCGTGGTTCCGTCAGCTTCCCGAGTAACATGGTTGCAGCCCGTACAAAGAAAAATGGGTTTCAGAACGGCTCTTTAGAAACCAAGGAGTCATGTGACCTAATGCTTCAGCTATTGTTTTGGACAGTCTATGATTCTGAGCCATAACGTAAAAGGGCAATAAAAAGACCCTGAAACAGCATGATGCTCTCTTGTCCATATGAAAGTTTCAAAGCAAAAGTAAGAGGCAATAAGCTTTCATTCAGCTGATGTCCACTGAAGTCAGGGAGGGAGAGAGAAGCAAAGTAGTGGCCCTTAAAAAAATAAAATAATTAAAAAAAAGCATATTCCTTACCAAAACATAGATAAGTACTCACTAGTAAGTAATGGTATGCAGTAGTAATTAACAGCACAACTGTGGATTTTGTGTAGAAATACAAGAGTACCACATTAGGTCCACTTCAAACATGGTTCTTATGGCCTTTTAAATGTTCTATCCAGAATCACCAACCATAATCATAAACCTAATAGAGCTATTAAATCTATTCAAATCTTCTGAACACTGAATTTTCTTTCTTTTTTTTCTTAAAGGTTTTCTTCCTGAGTGGGGAAAAAAATCATTCATAGCAAAGGGAACCTGTGGGGCACAAAAATGGCCTTTTCTTGCTGTTTCAAAACCGTTTATTAAGTCCATTATCCCATCCCCATGCCTGTCACATGATTCTCTCTCTCAACCACTTCGGCTTAATCCCTCTGAGCAGCGGAGTAGCCCCAGCGGATCATAGTCCGCACATCGATTTGGCCCGATTTTTACGCTGGATGGCCTTCCTGACACAACCCCGCAAGCACAGGGAAAGACATGATTGCCACCTTTCTCTTAGTTTGATCAATATGTGTTTATGTTTCATGTATCATCCTTTTTGTAGGTATCTTTTGCTTATTTAACGCAAAGTTGTGCGACATGTTTTAAGGTTAATTTCATTTCATGCGTTTCAGATTAATACCCAGCACAGTCAGGTCAAAAAGAGTTCGATTTATGATCCAACCACAGGCACACTTCAGCTCTCGTGGGAATATGTGAACAGCTATTTGTTGTGAAAATGTGTGTGTGTATCATAAGATGTCTTTTCATTTTTGGTACCATACATCCATAAACCTCACCCTTTCTTCCTCCTCTTATAACTTCTACATATAAGTTTTTTTAAACACAATTCTTAAAAGTCATTGAGAAAATTATAATTCGGTTATCCGATTAGTGTTCTTTCGCTGTAATTTTCTCTGAGAAGGTTGCCTGAGGGCATTCATTATGAACACCAAATTAAATCACAGCAGGTTTCAACTGTTAATCAATAAGCATAATAAATGTTACATGCTTTGCTCACAAGCAGCAGAAAGCAAAGAAGAAAGGCTGAAAAGTGATGGAGAAGCCAAGGAGAAAAACTAATAGAAGCAGGTGCAGGGAAATGCATTTGGGAAAGAGAGGAGATAATATCAAGAACAGGGAAACTAAACTTATCATAAATCATGTCAGTAGAACCTTTTAGTGACCTGAATATCTTTTGTCCTGTATATAATTTGACTGAGTGTAATTTGTATCTTTGTAACAAGGGAAAAGAACAGAAGATTCTTGACTTTATTTCCGCTCCAGCCAGATAAATTCATCATGTCTTCTCTGGCAGTTTTTTGAGCATTTCCATGTGTTTGTCGAGCGTTTTAGGGTTGTTTTTGCATCTGAATATGTTTTCTACATGTCTCAGTTGTGTGATTGTCTGTGTCAGGATTGATTTGGCCAGGCAGTGTGGCCCACGGTCGCTTCACTCTATGCCTTTGCTTTGAATTTTTATGTCACCTCCATCCCTACCAATCTCTCTGACTGATCCCTTCTTGAATGATTCACTCAAATGCTTCACCTGTGCTTTATTTCACCCAAGCCCTCGGCTAGCTTTACAGAAAAAAAGATTCAAAGCCACTTGTACTCCTTCCATCCTGAGCACCATCCCTATCCTCTCCGTTGTTCATAATGTGCTCTGGAAAAAAAAAATAAAATAAAACGGCATGCATCAAGAGCTGATTTTGAGGACGTGAAGTATCTATGTTAATGAAAAACGCAAATTAAGAGCACTTAAAATGAGGAAAAAAATATAACAAGGGAAGACAGTCTTTCATGAAGGAAAGTCAGTAAGTGCAGACTTACTTGTTATATGAAACAGATTATTCCAGTCACTGGAATAAACAGGTAATGTTAATAGATTTTGGAGCTAGATTGTCACGCACACTCCTCTCTTTGATATCAGACAGAACTTTGGGCATTGGGTTTCATTTAGAGCTCCTACAACATTTAAAAGGATCATAGTTACATAATAAAACATACATTCATACAAACATGCTACATTCAACTCTGTTCTCACTGGCTTTTAATTTAAGCTGAGTTTTGACATCTTCTCTTCATATAATTCACTTTGGTTAACCTCTTTCGTTTATATAAATTTGACCTTGACAATGACCATATCTTTCTCTTGAACTCCACCAAATGGCCTATTGGCTAAACAAATGATTAGGTGTTTTTTTTTAAATAGATTTCTCAGCAAAAGCAGAACTAAGTCATCATTAACCTCCCTGCAGTTGGGTGCGGTGAAGCATTCCCTGCTATTTCTGTTATTCCTGTTAGCTAATGTCTCTCCAGTGTTTACTTTCTTTTGAGTCTAGTGTCATCTGAAAACAGGAAAATAGCTCAGTAAAACATGGCAGAGTTAAAACCCATGGTTGAAACTATGAGACAAAAAAGATGTATCCCTAACCTGACTTGTTATGTCATGTGACCTTGAGGATAATAATAAGTTGTAAATCCTTACCATGTTTAGGTTTTTTTTTTTTTTTTTTTTTTAATCCTCAACTCTGTATTTTGTAACATCTTAATCAAAGAATGGACATAGATTCTTCCCCTAGCATTTTTTTTTTTTAACTCAAGTATGTTCATGAGTGACACCATAGTTGAAAACGTGAAAACTTTGTCTGGGATGCTTCTCAAGCAGAGTTTTCCTGAAAGGGAACAAAGTAACTCCTCAGGTCAACCCTTCTCTCTTCTGATGACAGTCAAATTAGCAGTGTTGAATATGTACATCATCTTATAATGGGAAGTTCAATGACAGTGTTGTGACAGACATAAACAAAAACAGCTTTGGATGTCAACATCATCACAGGGAACATAGGGAACGTCATAGAATCCCTTTCACGTCCACAAATTCTGTTTGGCTGCAATTCCATGGACATATTTCAATAAAGCTAGAGTACATGCATATCACATAATGACATTAGTAGCATTAATTCGTTTCCTTAAAGTACACATTCTGACTAGTGATACTACATGTGAAGACCATTTGTTGTCAGCGTAACTCAATACAAAAACAGCAGAATTTCCACTCTGAGAAGTCTGTCCTGCCAATTTCTTACCATCAGATGGCTATATCTGCAAAAGTGAAAGGCTTGTGGGAGGCAGTAGTGGTGGGGGAGTCTGTGTTTGGAGAAATAAGCCTGATCCTTTGGGTTGCTAACTTGTAACTCATACAACTTAAAGGATCTAATGTTGTGGTGCTAGATATAGAAATTCTTTAGTGGTCATGAAGAGTCCATGCTTTGCATTAGAGATGTTTTGTTAGCACACCAAGGATCAAACACCATTACGCAGGTGGTCATAATGTTCTGCTCATCAGTGCAAAATCAGCTTTGGATGACTCTCTAGATGCAGCCTATATTTAAAGTGATAAATGAGCAATATTAATTATGTATTCAAAGGATGTCTTGAATCTTTTTGAAATTATTATTTCACATACATTTTTCTCAGATTTAGTAAGACAAGTCAAAACATTTTCTAGTGATTTCTTCTTTTAGTACTTTGTGTTCAGTAAGAAAAAAGTTAGAAAAAAGAGAACCAAGAGACAAAGAGAGAGCAAGGAAGGATCAAATGTGGCACAGGTCATTAAACTGGACTTAATGAAGCCTGTTTGCCTTGATAACCACCCATTTCATTAACTGCTGCTAAACAACACCCTGTATACTTGTGATACACTCAGTTCTGTCTGGCTCTTCATTGTCTGGGTCCATGGAGTGAGACTTTAGGTTAGATGACAATGTGATTAATGAGATGACTATTAATTAAAGGAGTACACATACTTCTCTCTACTTCCTCTTGGTCTTATTCTTATTGTCTCTCTCTCCTCTTTTCTCAAGTTTGTCATTATTTTTTTTTGCCAATTTCTATACATAAAGGACTGTGTCTGAGGATGTCTTTACACTGAAATTATGCATAACATTATATTAGACAAGTTAAAAGTAAGTGATGTTTTAGTGTCACATAGAAAGTTGCTCGAGTACACACAAGTAATTTAGGTTAAAATACTTGTTTCACTGTTACTTAACATGTATTTACATATGTGTATGTATTTACATATCTTTTTGGTGGTGGAAACTATGTAGACTCCACATTAGTGATACATTAGTGCTCAGACTCAGACTCAACTATCAGTAGCCATAGCAACTGAGTCTGAGCGAGCAGAAAGTTTTAGCCAGTAGTTGGTTCAGAAAGGTATAGAAATTATCGTACATTTCTTTCTTTCATTAAAAATCACATTTGTGTTAACTATCTACTTGCTGTCTATCATACCTTGCACTGAGTCTGTCAGTCACATACTGGATTCATGATTTGTGGATCATTGCGAATCTGTTGTTTTTGCATAGTATCATTTAGTATCCCAAATATCCAGCACAATAGAAGATCAAGCAACCAGCTTATCTTGGTTTGAAATGTTTCTCCAACTATCTAATTTTGGCCAATTGTCTCAGAAAGCAAAATGGACAGAAACAGATGCTTAAAAACAGTTACCGGCTCTATTTTATGTACAGATTAGACACCCAAACACTGACAATGCATGTTCAGACTCAGGTTGGATGGCTTACTTTATTTTTCTATTCATTTTCTATTTTATTCCTTTTTTTTAAACAAACACTGAGTAATGAATTCAACTAGGTGGTTGTTAGGATCCGTTAGGGTTGGACTGGGACAAATAAACCCTGGCAATCTTGGCTTTGAGTTGTCAGTGCTGAATAAGCATGTCGCTGTCAATTACACAATATCCAAGACCTGCCAATGAAGCTAACTGTCAGTAGATTAACCTTATACCATAATATTAATGTTCAGAGGAGAAACATATTTACAAAAGTACAGCAACAAATAAACTGAATACAGACGAACACAGTCATATCATCTCATAAAATAATATAACAAAATGGAGGAATTTCTTGATTTAAAAAATGCTTAAAAAAGACTGCAATATTGGTTACATTCATGGTTCTGCTGTACAGAAACACATGCCTTATAATCAATTACTGAGTACAACATAGTTCATCCTTTTTTAACAAGTGGTAATAACAGACTGTTTATGTTCAAGAATGTGGTAACAATATTAAACAAAGAGTGTTGGGTACTTTTATTACTGTAAGTGGGTTTTTGCAGGTCCTACATAAAGTCCACTGAAAGGTCCTCCACATCAGTTTTTGCTGTTATCCAGCGATGTGAAGATGCAGCTACTATCTAGAAGTTAAGGGTAACTTACTTGTGTTTAGGCACAGTCGTAGCATTTAACTGCTGCTAATGAATCTAATTGTACTCAGTGAGCTACTGTGCTGTACTGTATGTAAAATAATTTTGCCTGAGCACATTAAAGATACCTTTTTAAGGAGTTTAATAGGTTTATTTTTTCCAACTACATGACGCACCTTCCCAACAATGTGGATTGAGTACAAGAATCTTGGACAAATACTGACAGGATAGAGTGTTGGGTGGGGTAGGGGTTGCACTGCTTATACTGACTTCTTTTCTGTTTATTTTTTAAGTCTCCCAACAACTGGTTCTGCAAGGTTTTTATAAGACAGTATGGGATGAGTTGGCATTAACACAGGTGGAGATGTGAATCAGCCATTTTATTGTCATTACAGGAGCCAAGGGAATGCTGTCCCACCAATATTCCATGCATGATGTTAAAAAAAAAAAAAGTCAAACCATATCAGTGCCATTGGCCCTAGGAAGAGTTGGCCCCAAGGGCAAGTCCCTGACATGCCAGATTACTAGTCAAACCCTGGTATCCAAGGCTTGACAAGGTTTGATTTTGTATCCAGGATTTGGCTGGCATTGCTGAGGTGTCCACTGACTTGATCTCGGCTTCATCTTGTGATTCTCCAGAGTTTATAGAAGCAGCATGTGTTGACTTCCTACGAATCTAGAGGAAAATGAAATTAAAGATATCACTTGAACCAAGATTAGAAACCAACAGTGACAAGGCATATGTTACAGGCTGAAGAGGTTGTGGCAGGACCCAAATGCAGGAGATGAGAATGGCAGGAGTACAAAAATCCTTTTAATGACAGCAACACAAGCATGGATCCAACAAAACTCAAAAATATCTTCAGCCAAAACCAACTCAAGACAGACAGATAGTATGGACTAGCAAGGAGCAAAGAAAAAGACAAGGCAATATATACAAACAGAACTTAACGAGACACAGGTGCAAATAATCAGGGCAGACAGGAACAAGGGAAGTCTAAGTATAACACAAGAACAGACCTTCAAAATAAAACAGGAACTAACCAAAAACTAAACCCACAACAGTACCCCCCCTCCAAGGAACAGCTCCCAGATGTTCCAAATAGCATGAGTCCAAAACAGAACAGGGCAGGCTGAAGGGGCCTGGAGAAGGGACCAGGTAGAACCTGAACCAAAGGTGACCTCAGGGTCAGACAGTACAGGTGGGCAGCCTACGGGATGAAGGAGATCAGACTGGCTGGAGCTGAAGCAGACAAGCCTGTGACTATGGCTGGAGCAGGAACCTGGATCTCAGAACAGGGAAAAATAGACAAGACTGGAGCAGGATCAGCAACAGAAACAATGGCAGTCACATAGGCAAAGTCAGGAACAAGATCAGAGTCATAGTTCATGTTGAGAACTGGAACAGGAACAGAAATCAGAGCACTGTCAGAGTCCTGGACAGGCACCTCGAGGATGACTAAGGTGGAGGAAGGGGAATGGAGACAGGTTGAGGTGTGTCTAGGCCCATATCAGGAACAGGGACAGGATGGGGTGCGTTCCAGGACCACCTCGGGAACAGGATGGGGTGTGTTCCAGGACCACCTCGGGAACAGGATGGGGTGCGTTCCGGGACCACCTCGGGAATGGTGAGAGGCTGGGGTGTGTCCGGGACCACCTCGGGAACAGGATGGGGTGCGTCCAGGACCGTGGTTGAGATCAGTCTGGGAATCACAATGACAAAACAGTTTAGAGTGGTTCATTCACTAAGCATTGGTCGGTCATGAGGAACTGAGACACGAGGAACTTGTTGCTGGACATGGAACACAAAGATGAGGAAAGTATTGATCTTCAGATTGCAGAATTCTTGGATGCTTTGTGAAAGTACACACGTGGGAGGCAAAATTTGACTTTGTGGAATCAGTGTGAATGCACACTGGAGAAGTGTAGGCAGAATAAAGAGGGGACCACTAGTGCCTCCTTATACTGGGCTCTATGTGTGAAAGGGGCTTTTTACTTGCAATGAGATTGCTCTACTGATTTTTTGTAACGTTAAAAAAAAAAAAAGTTTAGTCTTTTTTTCATCTCAAGATGCACCTTTATGCTTAATGATGATATATGGGTGACTCTCTCTATTTATCTGTGTGTGTGTGTGTGTGTGTGTGTGTGTGTG